>SADC01000507.1:0-56352 GCA_004194705.1 Ditylenchus dipsaci
ATATAGTATTTGGGTCGGGTGGGTCACACTTTTTATGATTTTACCAAATTTATTTACCAAATTTTGAGCCACTTTTTGATGAAGAAAGCGGTGTGATGTTTTAATAATGGTGAAACTAGAGAATCTTAGCTACAAATGAGTGTATTGAACAGTGATTTGAAAGGTTTTAGGGGTCGAACTGGTCCGGACGCTCTCAACTCAGTGATTTTTTAGGTGTACTTTTTCCTATTTTTTAACTTCAGACCCAATTTTGAGACTTTTATAAAAAAGTCCGTTTGATGTTTTATATGGTGAAAACTAGAGAGAATCTGAGCTACAAAATAAACTATAAACCTGTAAGGTTAGAAAAGTGTAAAGGGTCGAACTGGCCGGACAAGCTCTCAACTCAGTGGTTTTTTAGGTGTACTTTTTCCTATTTTTTAACTTTCAGACCAATTCTGAGCCACTTTTATAGAGAAAGTTGGTGTTTATGTTTCATGATGGTGAAAACTGAGAATCTCAGCTAAAATGAGTTATCAACAGTGATCTTAGAAGAGTGAAGGTCTCGAACTGGTACGACAAGCTCTCAGTCAGTGCTTTTTAGGTGAAGTTTTTTCCTATCTTTAACTTCAGACACAATTTGAGCCATTTTTATAGAAGAAAGCAGTGTTCATGTTTTATAATGGTGAAAACAAAGAATCTCAGCTACAAAATGAGCTATTTCAACAGTGGATTTTGAAAGTGAACGGTTTGAACTGCCCGGACAAGCTCAAAACTCATTGGTCTCTCAGGTGGTGAGATTAAGGTAGATGTTCCGGTTTAAACCCAATTTTTGGCCAGTTTTTTGCCCGATTAATGTCGAAAAATCTCTGCGGAACCCTCAATTAACATCTTGGCTTCCTTTTAAGCACATCACGTATTAATCGAAATTGTATAGCGGAGGATGGGCAAGGGTAGGCGAGGATAGGCGAGGATGGGCGAGGGTAGGCGAGGATGGGCGAGGGTAGGCGAGGATAGGCGAGGATGGGCAAGGGTAGCCGAGGATGGGCGAGGGTAGGCGAGGAGAGAGCGAGGATGGGCAAGGGTAGGCTAGGATGGGCGAGGGTAGGCGAGGAGAGGCGAGGATGGGCAAGGGTAGGCGAGAATGGGCTAGGATGTGTGAGGTAGGCGAGGATAGCGAGGGTAGGCGAGGATGTGTGAGGGTAGGCGAGGATAGGCGAGGGTAGGCGAGGATAGGCGAGATGGGCAAGGTAGGCGAGGTAGAGTAACTTAGTCACAGTAGGTGGATGATCTACCCTAACCATTAAGGCACTCGAAAGATAAATCTACCCGACTACTAATGTACATGAACAACTAATGTTCCCGAACATTATAGCACCGATAGGCGCCTGCAGACTCTAGTTTACTTTATTTTAATAAGAAATCTCAATTATTTTTATTGTTTGTTAGAAGAAATTTTGAATTCCAGTTTTTGTGATAATGAATTTAATAAATTTTAGTGGATACAATTTCTCTTCAGACTGACATGCTATATTTTGTAAAAAACCCTTTAAATTATATCGTTTAAAGCTGTAAGAATATCTTATCAAAAGAAGCGAAAAGATAATTTTTTATTCAAGAAGCCAGTTGTACATAGAATTCATTCGAAATTTAAATTTATTCATTTTTTTTGAACGTTACATTTAAAACATTAGAGCTTTTTGTTCGCTGGTAAAATTTAATGGAAAAACTTTTCCTATTTACAAGAAAAAATATTTACTACTTTACTTTTCGACATAAAATACGAATAATCTTTATTTTTTCTCAGTGCTATGTCAGTATTTACCTTTTTATACTGGTATTTTTTCTGTTCTAAGTTTTTTAAGCACAGAATTTCAGACTATGGAATTTTTTCTTCATAAGAACAGCTGTCCCAAGTTTGCTGCCCCGTTTGTTTTAATTTCCAACTTTTCTATTGTCAAACCAATCGCGAGAGATAAAATAATAGTCCATACTGTTTTCGATTCTATGTTTTTGTAAAAAAAGGGTTTTTGTTAATTAGAAAGTAACATTTCATCCTCTTATGTGACATCTCACTACTTGGTCGGTCAAAGATTTCGCTGGTCGGTCAAAATTTCGGTTTTTCCTTTTCAATGTGTATGAATTTTCTAACAAGCGAAAGTTTATGTAAATGATTTGGTCGTAAATGAAGGGGATTTTGGACTGTAAATAATACCGAAACAGAATAGGATTTGTCCTGTGTGGGATAGTTTTTGATGAAAAACGTGGAATTAGTGATATGATTAGTTGATCTGTGCTGTGTTGTGTGTCGATCTCAAGCGTTTCAAATGATCCTGGTTCAATAGACCGGCTAAAAACTTACGATGAGCGTGCCTGCTCTGAACGGAAGGCTCTGCTGACTGGACTCTGTTCAAAAGAAGTTGGAGTTGCAGACTGGTAAGCTTTCAGATTCACGAGTCTGTGATATTGAATAGTTGACCGGACGGAGGTTGGTGAGTGTGACCGTGTGGGAAGTGTACCGTCAAGATGCGGTGAGGAGATTATCGTGTGCCGTCTGTGTGATGGACCGTAGTGGCCGTACTGTGGCCTCGGTGGTGGATCTAGCTTGCCTTCGGCACAAAAATTTTAAAAGTAGAAAAAAATTTAAATATAAAAGTTGGTCTAAAAATGTGCAAAAACGCATTTTCAAAAAAGTTCTCGAAAAAGTTTCGAAAAAAGTTCTCAGGCCGCTCTTTTACTTCTCTTTTTATAATGGTAAAAAAATTTCAATTTGTAGAGTGGGACCACTGAATATTCAAGAAGTTTATCTACAGAATATTCAAAACAAAATAAAACATTTGAAAGTTTCAAGAAAAATATACCGAAAAGCCGCCTAACTTGCTAAACATCTTCGTTTCAAAATAGACTCTATAAACTGCTCGCAAAAATCTGCAAAATACGAAGTCATGATGTTATTACTGATTATGTCTAAGGTTTTTATTGTTCATTTATTAGTATCAAAAAAAATCTTAATTATTATGCTAAGTGTTTTCAGTTCACGTCGAGTTTTTTAATAATATTTTTTGGTCTGTAAGTCCTATGATAATTTTTGTCATAAAATGCTCTTATATTTTTTTTTACTTTTGATAACTTTTTAAGAAAGTGAATCAACTAGAAGTGAATCAACTGAAAATTTTCGGGAGCTGAGAAGGTAGATTCACAAAAAGTCTTTACTGAAATAGAGTTTAACTGCAATGAATTTGTTTTGAAAGTTAATTCATAACCAGTCAAGTATATCACATTCCTTTTTTCCAAGAAGTAATTTTCATTTAAGCATGCTTACTATTATATTTTCGGTTTTTTTTCTTCTATAACATGAATATTCCAAACTTTTACTGTTGTCACTTTTTTCTTTTCAAAAAGACGTACTACTGCAAGATTGGAAAAGGCAGGCGACCAAGCCTCGAGATCGAAAATACAAATCTGATAAAGTGCTATCGGCGACCGAACAAGGTCATGCTTTCAGTTCTAACACGAGCCACTAACTTATATTATAAATTTTCAATTTGGAAATAGCAGTGTAATGCACTGTGTATGCTCGTTCATGATTTCGAATGTTCACATGTTCATTCACATATCAAAAAATCTGAATGAAATATTGCCTAACGTTCATTCAACAAAAAATTGCTTAATTGATTATTGATGAAGAGAGAGCGGCCCATGCTAAAAAGCAAAGTGGCAGGTAGCAAGCCATGTTAATACTTCCCTTCTTAAATACCGTATTTCTCTAAAAAGAGCCCATGGGCGCTTATTTTTTTAACCTCCCTCCAGCATGTGCTCTTATTAGAACATGGGCGCTTATATTTCAACCTGTCGAGTTGAATTTATTCAAGGTCTGTGGCAGTAAATGAAGGCGAAATTTTGTTTTTAGTGTTTTCTTTAATTACCAGTGAATATGCTAAAGCTTAGTACCCACTGATTATGCGGCTTTTTAAAAGGGTTTTTCCTCCTTTTCCGGTCGGAATTTCGAGCCGGGGCTCAGCCATACAAAAAGTTAGCCCAGCACTCCCTGAGCGCCGGGGCTGCGACGGGGCTGCGACAACCCTCGGAAATCACCTGGCTGATCGGGTTGATCCGGAAAGAAAATTTCGAAGTATCGCAGAGATTTCTCTGTTGGTGATAGATGAAAAGCCAGGTCGACACGTCTTCAATTGTCAGGGTAGTTCAACTGCGAATAAGAGTTGAGCGTGCTTTTCTAAACTGCCTAAGAAAACTATCAAGCAATAATTAAACAAAAAACTTCGGTATTTCTGTCTGATTTTTTATCTTTTATCAAACTTTTTTTAACTTATTTTAATAGGTTATCTCTGAAGTATTAACGTATTTCTATTCTCGCACATAATTTTTGAAATTTTAGTTTAATAGAACAATTACAAAATTTAAATAAATATTATTTTTCAGATAATATATTATTAAAATACTGATTATTGCTTATATATATTTTTGTAGGCTTGGAAGCTTGGAACAAAGACACTATATAATTCATTTATTCATGTTGAGTAACTCTTCTCTCAAATTTTAAAGTAATCCTCGCTGTTTTTTAATTACAGTTTTTTTAAAACTTCTTCACTTATTTTTGTAAATGGGAAATAAAAAAAAATGTTCGTCTGAAATCCACCATCTGGGTACCACTACCTTGGTACACCTACCTGGTTACCACCATCTGGGTACCACTAATTTGTACACCTACCTGGATACCACTATCTAGGTATCACTAACTGGGTACCACCATCTAGGTACACTGACTTGGTACACCTACCTGGTACCACCAACTGGATACCTTATTTCGCACCAAAAGCACAAACACTTTCGCACTCTGCCACCGGAACCACTTTTTGAAACCTCAATACCTTATCAGCCCGCTTCGCCTCCTTTGTTTACTCTACGGTTGCGGAAGATATCTGACTTGAGTTTGCAAAACATAGCAGAAAATCTGCCTTGAACACAAAAACTGGGCTTAAAACACACCATGTCCGACTTGGAGGGCAGGATTTTTATTCGCGTGCCGAACTTCACATCAATCTTTTGTTTAATTTACAAACAAAATCTTGATTAAATCGATTTTGAGCTTTGATTTTGGACTAAGAGTTTGACATTAAGGAATACACGCGACGTTACCATAATGTGGTGAAAAACGATTCATTAAAACTATTTTCAGTTATGTTTACCTTTCTATTTTCTATCATTTATTTTATTACAAGAAAAAATTTCAAATTTCGTTCATTGCTTGTTTAAAATTTTTTAATTCAACTCCTGTAATATTTGGTTTTAGTTAGATACAAATTTTGATTTTGACTGACATGCTATATTTTGTAAAAAAGCGTTTATAAGTACGAACAGCAGTGAACAGCATTTATTCAGTGCCAACCTGATAATTTCCGCTATTGAATATCACAAATTTCAAACAAAGTTTGTGTTACTTGAAACTAATTATCAGTTTGAAAAAAACAAAGCTTTTTCATTGCTGAATTTTGCGATATTTTTAAGTGGCCGTCCAAAATTCTTGATTCTTTATTTTCTTTTATGCTGCAGCTGAGAAATAAACAATGACGGATTAGTAGGTTAAGGGTCGGCTACTATTGAAATGAGAGCAGAGTGCAGGTAGCAAGCCAAGTCATTGCTTGTAATAATTTAGACCTGAATCTACAATAAAGACCTTGTAAATTGACCCATTGTTGAATTTGTGTCATATATGATCATAAATTAACCTTTATAACGTTAATCATTTTGAATATATTGTGTTATTGAAAACACCTGTGGATATAAAACAGACATGCACGCATGCAAACCTCTTTCCAGTATTTTCATGTGGAAAAATAAGTAAAAACATTAAAATAAATAATAATTTATGAATACATTGTCTATTATTATTGCTACTACTACGGTTTATATGATATGGCTCACTCGAAAAATTTGATCGACATGATTTATCTTTGAAACATTGCTGATTTTATTGTATTACTATTTTTATTAAAAAATATATCTTAATATTTTTTTATACTTTCAGCTAATTGAATTTCATTTTTAGCAAAGTACGCTATTTGGCCAGAGCCAAAAGTGAGTTTTTCGAGGTCTAAGTATTTCATATGCCCTGAAGACGGTAGAAACGGCAAAAATTGTGAGAAGGCCATTTTATCGAAAAAAAATTTCGATCGCCTTGTTCCTCCCCTTGTTTTTGATCATTTTCTGCCTTGGTCCCTCCTATGGTTTTTGATCATTTTTTACTTTAAAAAGAAGGAGTTGAACAAAGTTTTGTTAAGTGGGCCTACCGCATGAAAAAAACTGTGTGTATGCATGCTTTTTTTATGCATCCAGAGTCATTTTTGAGTGATTTGTGCCTAAGGTATGTGGGTGGGCGCATCTCAACTCTAATCCCCGAGCCCACTACGCCCCGAAGAGCGCGCAGGGGGCTTGAGAGTTAGAGATAACCTTAAACATGATTTTGAGCAAGACTCATAATCAAAAATGCATAAAGAAGCTCTTTTTGTAAAGCTCGTGACCAAACGGGGTAAAATACCATGAAATGACCAAAAAACCATAGTGGGAACAAGGCAATCGAAAAATAAAAATTTTTCGAAAAAAATGGCTTTCCCACGCTTTTCTTGCCGTTCATCGTTTTTACGGCATATGAAATACTTAGACTCCAAAAACTCCCTTTTCGCTCTAGCCAAATAATGTACCCTGCCTTATTTTTTCAAGTGTAAAAAAATTGCTCAAGGCTATTTTTACCATTTTTTCTATCAGAATATAGGTAAATTATTTTTAACAAATAACATTTTTTGCACTTTCACATACTGATTTTAAATTATTAAATAATTATTTTTGATAACACTTACAAATGAAAAATGATTTGAAAAAATTCGTTCTCATATCATTGACTAATTTAAATGGTTCGGACCAGCTTCACCAAAAAATTAATGAATCTAGTAAAGGAATAATAACTGCATTAAAATACAAATAGAGTGTGACAACAAAGTCTTAAGCTCTGATTTTTTTAGTATAACCCTAGTAATAACAGTTGCGGTGCAATCAGACATAACGAGAAGTTAAAAAGACTTCACTAAGTATTAAGTACGTGCCCAGAATAATCTTTTATCTTTAATTCAATTTTTAATTTAGAGTTAAGAACATAAATACTACAAAAACTAACACAAATACGTGAATCCATCCCTGTTTTGCCGGTCGGTCATATTTTGACAAACTAGAAATTTGTCTACAGGGTGCGTAAAAAGTTCTGACAACTTTTTAAACTCAAAATTTTTAACCATATTTCGTTTCATGAGTGAAAACGGTTTTACAAGTTTTTGTGTCAAGCAAATGGCGGCTATATTGAAAAGTGATGCAGCTATCTTGTTCAAAATTCTTCGCTCTTGCTCGTAGGTGTTATTTGTTTTTTGATGTTAGTGTTACAAACAATAAAAGTTTTGAGTTTAAAAAAGGAACGACACCCAACTGGCATGATTTCCAACTGGCATGACCCGACTGCATGAGTGCCATCTGGCATGACCCGACTGGCATGAGTGCCAACTGGCATGACCCGACTGGCATTGATTTCCAACTGGCATGACCCGACTGGCATGAGTAAAATATAAAAGCTGACATGTGTTTAATTTTCATAAAACCAAGCAATCTTTATTAAAATTCAACAACAAAGAAGGTAAAACGGTACTGGGTAAAAAGGGGGCTGCAAAAAGGGGGCCGGTAAAAAG
This sequence comes from Ditylenchus dipsaci, assembly GCA_004194705.1. NCBI lineage: Eukaryota > Metazoa > Nematoda > Chromadorea > Rhabditida > Anguinidae > Ditylenchus > Ditylenchus dipsaci. The sequence goes on from SADC01000507.1 coordinate 7,728, forward strand.
GGGGCTGTAAAAAAGGGGGCCGGTAAAAAGGGGGCCAGATAGTTAACTGTATCCTTTTGTGCTTGTCAAAAATAGGTTTTAACCATTTCTAAGCAATTCTTACACGCTGAAACCGATAAAAACATTGTTTCCGACCACTTTCCATCAAAAATTTTGACTTTTTAGATTTCTACCTGCCTGCCTTCGGCAGGCAACCTAATTCAATAGAAGCCCCTTTGGGGGTACATGGTCCGGGATAAGAACTGACCCTTTGGGATTTATGAAATAAACACATGTCAGCTTTTATATTTACTCATGCCAGTCGGGTCATGCCAGTTTTGAAATCATGCCAGTCGGGTCATGCCAGTTGGCACTCATGCCAGTCGGGTCATGCCAGATGGCACTCATGCCAGTCGGTCATGCCAGTTGAAATCATGCCAGTTGGAGTTTACCTAAAAAAGTTGTCAGAACTTTTTAGCACCCTGTATGTATAAATATCTGTACTTATAAATCTTGACTGAGTCTATATATTATTGTGCTCCAAGTTATTATTTTCAATCTTTCAAGCCTCAAATTTTAAAAATTGGTTTTCTCCTACTGGTTGACTGTCATTTGAAAGTTTGAGAGAAAGTATTTGATTCTGTTTAGACTGTTTAGTTTTGATTAGTGCTGCCTTGTTTTGCTTGAAGAAGATTCACAGCTACACGTTTGTAATTTCTTCAACAATTCGAAGAAAATAAGATTTCAAGATGTAATAATGCTTATGTCCAAGTTTAAAAAATGAAAAAATATCTATGTTTTTATCTATCATGAACAATGTTTTTACAGTACATTCTTTAAAAATTTGGCGCTCGTAGCGAAACCCCCACCCCCACCGTCCAAGAATCCGACCCTTTAAAAATTGTAAAAACTGTATAAAACTGTTAAAAATATAAATATCTTACAAACAACAAGTTAGGCTTGACCCTTAGGCTTGGGGGTAGGCCAGCGTACGGAAGTTGTGACTAATAAACAGGTTGCGCACATTTTCCGGGGTCTGGGACATAAATTTGGGTACTTTTACTTAAGTAAAAAAGGTGAAAATCATTGGGTGCTGAAGGTGGGTTAGTATTAGCTACTAGGGGTCAATTTTTTTTTTGAAATATAAAATATTCAAGGCGTAAAAAATTTACTTATAAAATAGTGCGGCTATTCTTATGAATTTTTATTTTCTATCAGATATTAGGTAAAATTATTTGAACAAATAACACTCTTTGCATTTGCACAAACCAATTTAAAACATTAAATTTCATCTTTTAAGAAAAATCTGGTCTTTGTCGCTTTCTGTGCTCTTGCACCATTTTTTCCTTTCGTTTTTTTTCTAACAATTCTCGCTGGTGTTTTAGTCATTCTTTCATAACAAAAAATCAAGCCAATTAACAGGGCGTTCAAGCATAAAACACTTAAACACTATCATGTGAATTAGTTTGGCCGGTCTCTGAAATTTTTGATGCTGAGTTTGTAGCATGACAGATTAAAATTTAAAGCTGCAATTAAATTACAGGACTTGTTCTATCAAAACCATCTTTAAAATGGTACAAATCCTGAAAACTTAAATAGTAACATCAAGTCTTCGGCGATACTTCGTTTTACCAACCCCCTCTCCCGAAAACACCGAAGACCATGAATTATATCAACAATATTTTTACTAGAAGCTACAAAATAGGCTTCGCGTACACATTACTTGATTTATCTTATTATCATCTTATTGGGAAAGACACGATTTTAAAAATTTATACTATTATATAGATTTAATTATTCATGACAAACTATATTTAAAATAATATTGATTTTCAAGTTCTGAAAAATTACTGTTATGATTAGTTGATTTGTGCTGTGTTTTTTGTCGACCCGTCTGTGGACGTGTGGTGAGATGTTTTTTGTGTTTGTTCAAAAAAAGAGAGCTATGCATTCCGCAAGAAGTCAACAGGCAACTCGTGCTGTAATTGGACGCAGATCTCAAGTGCGTCGTCTCAAGTGACCCGGTGGTGCGATGGACCAGCTGAAATCTTACATTAAGCGTGCCTGCTGCGGCATGAAGGCCTCTGCTGGGCCGGACTCTTGGCCAAAGAAGTTGCGTTGCATGTTAGTGAGCTTTACATTCACCCGTCAGTGATTTTGGGGAGTTGACCGAAACGGAGCTTGGTGAGGTGTCGACCGTGCATGCAGTGGACCGTCAAGATGTGGTGAGGGAGATGATTTATGTGCCATCTGTATGATGCAGAGAATAGTGGACCTTGCTGTGGCTTTGGTGGTGGACCTGGCTTGACTTTGGCACCAAAACCTTAAAAAATTAAAAAACCAAGCCGAGGACCAAGGCTATGACCGAAAAACAATATTTATTTTTCTATTCTTTACAAGCTCTACTCATGGACGCCGCTCATTGTTTAATTTAGTTATTGTCTTGTTTTTTCGTTACAAGAGTACCTGGTTTTTTCACAAACATTCTCGTTTTTTTAGACTTTAATCTTATATTGTATTTTATTGTTAAGAGTGTGTCAAGAAAATCAAGGGGTCTGAACTGGAAATAACTTTTTTGAAGAAATTTTTTCGAAAAGCGATTTTTGTTGTTAGGTTTTGCCTGAGCAGAGACGTATCTAGAAAAATGGGGCATAAAATAGATGGGGCATAACTGGGCTTCAGAGTCAACACGCCTCCCCTCTTCTTCCCCATTTTTCTCCTTATACAACATTAAAGAATAGAAAAATGTGTGTTTGAAATGACAATTGGGCGGCTTCAGCACCCACCACTTTAAAAAAATTCAGCCTTCTCCCTCAAATTTGTTGTTGATACGTCTATGTGCCTGTGCAGAGGCCATTAAAAAATCAGTCACAACCCACAAGGGGGCGGGGGTGGCAAGATAAAATCATCTTTTTACATTACACAATAAAAAAGTATTGTCGGTGTGAAAACTGATTGACCAGAACAAAATTGTGAAAATCGTTTTGCGAAAAAATTACGGCCACTTTGAACCACTGAAAACTTGAAACACCTTGCATTTTGACTTTGTTATTTTCTGTTATCAATTGGGTTATCTTGAATTCGGTTTTTAATTCTATTCGTGATTCTAGTAATGTGGCCACCATTGTGGTGCTCGAATTTTCAGCACTAAAAACCAACAATTACGACATCCAGGTAGTTCTTTTGTGAAAAACGATAATAACTCTGATTTTAAAGAAGACCAAGACCTGGTCTGGGTCTTGTTCTTAACATGAAATCTATATTGGCAAGGCCGCTAACACAGGGAGACAGGCAAATATCATGTTCTCGTCATAATATACCAATTTAAATTGTCAGCCGAAAACAAACATTAAAAAGTTTTCAAACATTTAATCCCTTTTCAAATACTAAATTTTCTTTATACATGCTATGGATTAAACCAGAAAAACTAAATGCTGTTAAACTCGTCATGCAAAAAACCACTTATTTTTTTTTATGTGACAAGCAGGCAGAGTTGCACTCGTAACTATTCTCTGATTGTTTATCATAACATTTTCAATAAAATAATTTTTTTATCTGCTCAATGGGACAATCAATTGCATCTATGAACAATCAAAAAATATTTATTTGCTTATTGTTCATTGTCTGCATGTTATTTATATATTTTTGCTTTTTATAATATTTTTTTCAATAAAATCAATATTCAAATCTTTCACTGTTGCTACCTTTTCCGCTTTTGACGGGGCATACTTACTTATTAATGGGTATGCTTGAAAGGCCGTGCTTAAGCCGAAGACCGAGACGATGACCGAAAAACAATATTTATTATAGCTCTTCCTATACTGCCGCCTAAAACGAGTTGCGTAACAATTTTTAATACTATTCCAGACAAAGATTCTTAATTTTAATTTTCAGTTGTCTCGTACTTAAAATGACCGCTAGAATTTAGCGAACATTTTGGTAGTGAACATTCATTAGTTTTATATAGAAAAACTTTATACATACACAGAAGTAAGTCGCATTACAGCGTTTTACGTGACTCAACCGGCGACTTACTTTTGTCGATTTCTAAAATATTTTTTATATAAACTAATGAATTGTTCACTACCAAAATGTTCGCTAAATTCTAGCGGTCATTTTTAGTACGAGATAACTGAAAATTAAATGAAAAATGTTTGTCTGGAATTGTTGAAAAATTGTTACGCGACTCGTGTTACGCGGTAGTACGGGAGAGCTTATACAAGTTTGGTAAAGTGATAACATCGGATGAAGCCCCTAAGTTTTTTGCAAAGTACAAATTTGTATTTGGAGAATAACTTTTTCAATATAACTGGTAACCGCCTATTTCGAATTTGTGATGGTCAGTGTGATGCGCTGGTATGCTAATTCATGATTTCGAATATTTAAATGTTGCTTTGTAGTATCAAAAAATCTCAATGACATTTCGCCTTACGTTCATTTGAGATAATCGATGAATTAATGGAGAGACAGAGTGGCCCATGCTGAGTCTATAAACAACAATAGATTAGCAAGTGTAAAGTTCACTCAGAACCCAAATAACTACCAAAAAAAATTTTAAAATTATTCAAAGAATTTCCAGAATTTCCAGGCTATTTTCTATATTTTCAAATTTTACCGAAAACAGTGGTTCAACCTGAAAGCGACAGTTTTGGTGATGAGCAAACTTCTATGGTTTTGTCTATGGAATAGAAAAAATTAGCTGAAAAGCATTTTTCAATTAAAACGTTTAAGGAAATTTGGATTAACCTGTCTTGAAAAATTTCGATGAGTTACCAATTATAGAATATTTAAGATAACATGGAATATGGAAGCTAGTATTCTAATGTACATTTGTTTTCAGGCAATCATTTTCCGCCTGCGGAACCTTCAAATAAAAGCTTAAAATGGTTGAAGATATGGTAGAAAAACAAAAGAGTCGGATCAAATAAACGTTTGATTGTGTACAAAAATAGGAAAAATATTATTGTTTAGTATTTTTATCGTTTGTTATTAAAAAAAATTAAGCTATAGCTTATGGCTTAAAATTTTTTGAAATTTTTAAATTTTTAAAATATTTATAGCTTTTAAGGTGTCTTAAAACCATTGGGTAATTTTCCAAAAATTTTGTGTAGTCAGCCGCTCGCTTCATACCTATATTTATTTTAGGTCCCGTTTACCCTACGAATATATTTTCTATGAAAAATGACAGAAGAGTAAATGTAAACAGTAAGTAAGTAAATGAACTTTACATGCATGATTTATAAAATTTTCTCGTCAGTGTCGAAAAATAGCCGATACTTTTGAGACACCCCGTGAGTAGTCTTTCAGCATGATTTAAGACATGAATACTGACAATAGGGTTTTGACCCTTTAACAGAAACTTTTGTCAGGCTCTCCTGACCACGCGAAGAAAATTTTTTGAAAAATAATTAAAAAACCCCAAGTTATCGCCAAGTAAACACTGTTCAGGATAGCAGCAAGATTGACGATGAGGGTTCGATCACGGCTGCGGGTATTCTTGTATCGGAAAAATTTCCTTTAATAAAAACTTTTGACCCTACTTGGATATACCCCCCCCCCCAAATAAATTTTTTTTTAAAGTGTTCCAAACACCTTATATTTGATTTGGGGGGGGTATATATAAGTAGCGCCAAACTTTTGTATTAAATTTGTAAACGAATAAGTGAAACATCCATCGATTTATTGCCGGGTAAAGTTTGGTCTGAGAATTTTGCAGACGCTATGTCAAAATTCTAATTCTTGTGTAAACCCCAGAAATATCTTTAAGTTATACGAGACCGTCTCCATTTTGGACGAGCGAAAAAATGGGACAAAATTTGTTCTGTGCCTAGGAGTTGTCTTTTTTTTGTTATGTAACAGGTTTTATATTTGAATAAAAAGTAGCATATAGTGTCTAAAGTGTATGAATTTCCGTCAAAAAGTGGGTCAAAATGTATTAGAAAGTAAAATCCCTAAATCCCGATGCACAGCTCTAGTTTTCATAAAAATAACCCAGGGCTTGACACTTAGTGGTTTGCTTCTCTTGCTGAACAGCAGACCGCATTACAACACTATGCAAATTCCTTCACATCACTTTAGTTTATTTTACGAATAAGATTCTCTTTGAGATTGATTATGAGCTTTGATTTTGGATTAAGAGTTTATAATTAAGGAATACACGCGAGTTACGAAAATAAGGTAAAAAACAGCTAAAAACAAAAGAGCAAAAAAATGCGAAAATTAGAGAAATGCTAAGAATTAAAAAAAATTGTGGACATTTTTTATAGCTATGTTCAGTCATCTTTTACTTTTTTATTTTTATCATTTTTTTATTTTATTTCCAAAAGAAATTGCAATTATGTTTGTTGTTTGTTAAAATAAATAATTAAAAATTTAAGTTTCGTAATATTAAATTTCAAAAAATCTTAGTTTCAACTATCAATATTCGACAAAATCAATATTCAAATCTTTTACTGTTGCTACATTTTTCGCTTTTGACGGGCATACTTACTTATTATACTTGAAAGCTTGAAAGGTCGTGACCAAGCCGAGGACCGAGACGATGACCGAAAAACAATATTTATTATAGCTCTTCCTATACTGCCGCCTAAAACGAGTTGCGTAACAATTTTAATACTATTCCAGACAAACATTCTTAATTTTAATTTTCAGTTGTCTCGTACTCAAAATGACCGCTAGAATTTAGCGAACATTTTGGTAGTGAAACATTTATTAGTTTTATATGAAAAATATTTTAGAAATCGACAAAAGTAAGTCGCGTAACAGCGTGTTACGCGGGTTGAATTACGTAAACGCTGTTATGCGACTTAATTCTGTGGATGTATAAAGTTTTTCTATATAAAACTAATGAATGTTCACTACTAAAATGTTCGCTAAATACTAGCCGTCATTTTGAGTACGAGACAACTGAAAATAAAAATTAAGAATGTTTGTCTGGAATAGTTTTAAAGTTGTTATGCAACTCGTGTTACGTGGCGGTATAGGGAGAACTATAATAAATATTGTTTTTCGGTCATAGTCTCGGTCTTCGGCTTGGTCACGACCTTTCAAGCATACCATTAATAAGTAAGTATGCCCGTCAAAGCGGAAAAGGTAGCAACAGTAAAAGATTTGAATATTGATTTTATTGAAAAAATATTATAAAAAGCGAAAAAAATAAATAACAAGCAAACAACGATATAACTAAAAATAAAAATATAAATACAAAATGTTTGTCTGGAATTGTTTGAAAAATTGTTACGCGACTCGTTTTACGCGGCAGTATGGGGAGAGCTTATACAAATTGGTAAAGTGATATCATCGGCCGAAACCCTAAGTTTTTTACAAACTTGTTGTGTCTCATTTCTCATAGTGTCTTCCAGGAATTTTTCCAGAGGTGGAGGCGTAGCGTATTGGCAGCGCGTTGGCCCGGTAATCCAAAAGAGCTGGTTCAATTCCAGCCACCACCATTTTCCTCTGGACAATCAATTCCATAACAAAACTACAAATTTGTATTTGAAAAATAACTTTTTCAATATAACTGGTAGAATCAATACAAATTCTACAAAAAATGACTGAAATCCGGAAAAAAAATGAAGAAAACTTGAATTTCAATCATTTTTTGAAAAATTTGCTTTTTCAAAGACGCCATATCTCAAAACTCAGATTTTCAAAAGTTATTCCGTAAAATGAATTTTGAAGCTCTTAATCTGCGCTACAATATAGTGCTGAGACGTTGTAGCAGCACATTACACTTGACCAAACTTTTGACCAGTTTTGAAAATGTCAGAGATAATTTTTTTCAATTCGAAGCTCTATTCTTGAAGGCTAAAATCGGAAAATTACAGAAAATTGGTTTTTCTCTTAATCTAGCATATTGAATATTTTGGAACGAAATAATTTTAAATCAGAATTTTATTTAAAATGTTTAATTATTCATTCTCAATACTGATATTCAACATAAACTGTTGCAAATTACCGAAAAAGTAAAAAGAGCCTAAAGTTGATAAGACGAAAAAATATAATTTTATACATAGTTCTGCTCACTATACTCAAACCAGTTCTTTAATTCTTTTTTCTTATTATTTAGTCATTCTGTAAAATGAATTTTGAAGCTCATAATACCGTATTTTCTCTATTGTTTACCCTCTCTCTAAAAATTACCCCCATAGGCACTCTGTATCTCAGCTTGAGAAAATCATTTTGCAAATCTGCTTTTTGCGTTTTCTTAATCACCAGAACTTAAATGATTCCACTTTTTAGACTCTGGTTGAGCACCCGAAAATCTCAAAAACAAAATAATTTTTTTTTCGATTCTTCAGGGATTTTTTTGATTTTTCGCTAAAAATTTGCCAAAATCACACAAATTAGGACGACCAAATGTTCTCAAAAAAAAGATGAAAGCAATGTTCCTTATTGACCGTCTTAAATAGATTTGCTGAATAGATTAAATAGACTTTGAGAAAAAAGTCGCTATAGTCAAAGTCGCTCTCAAGTTCTCTCGTTTGATTTATCGTGACTTCTTCGTTACGTTCTCCGCTCTTTTTGCTCTCATTTTTCACGCTGGCTTTCCCCTCCTGGGTATACTTTTCTGGCCACCCCTATCTGAGTACCCCTCTCCTGGATACCCCTCCTGGACAACTCATCCTGGATACTTCCACCTGGGTACCTCCTCCTGTTTATTTATTTATTTTTAAAAAGCTATTCCAGTGTACCCCACTCCCACCCGCCCCCATACCTATATTTATTTTAGGTCCCGTTTACCCTACGAATATTATTTTCTATGAAAAAATGACAGAAGAGTAAATGTAAACAGTAAGTGAGTAAATGAACTTTACATGCATGATTTTAAAAAATTTTCTCGTCAGTGTCGAAAAATAGCCGATACTTTTGAGACACCCCGTGAGTAGTCTTTCAGCATGATTTAAGACATGAATACTGACAATAGGTTTTGACCCTTTAACAGAAACTTTTGTCAGGCTCTCCTGACCACGCGAAGAAAATTTTTTGAAAAATAATTTAAAAAACCCAAGTTATCGCCAAGTAAACACTGTTCAGGATAGCAGCAAGATTGACGATGAGGTTCGATCACGGCTGCGGGTATTCTTAGTATCGGAAAAATTTCCTTTAATAAAAACTTTTGTATTAAATTTGTAAACGAAAAAGTGAAACATCCATCGATTTATTGCCGGGTAAAGTTTGGTCTGAGAATTTTGCAGACGCTATGTCAAAATTCTAATTCTTGTGTAAACCCCAGAAATATCTTTAAGTTATACGAGACCGTCCTCCATTTTGGACGAGCGAAAAAATGGGACAAAATTTGTTCTGTGCCTAGGAGTTGTCTTTTTTGTTATGTAACAGGTTTTATATTTGAATAAAAAGTAGCATATAGTGTCTAAAGTGTATGAATTTCCGTCAAAAAGTGGGTCAAAATGTATTAGAAAGTAAAATCCCTAAATCCCGATGCACAGCTCTAGTTTTCATAAAAAATAACCCAGGGCTTGACACTTAGTGGTTTGCTTCTCTTGCTGAACAGCAGACCGCATTACAACACTATGCAAATTCCTTCACATCACTTTAGTTTATTTTACGAATAAGATTCTCTTTTGAGATTGATTATGAGCTTTGATTTTGGATTAAGAGTTTATAATTAAGGAATACACGCGAGTTACGAAAATAAGGTAAAAAAACAGCTAAAAACAAAAGAGCAAAAAAATGCGAAAATTAGAGAAATGCTAAGAATTAAAAAAAATTGTGGACATTTTTATAGCTATGTTCAGTCATCTTTTACTTTTTTATTTTTTATCATTTTTTTATTTTATTTCCAAAAGAAATTGCAAATTATGTTTGTTGTTTGTTAAAATAAATAATTAAAAATTTAAGTTTCGTAATATTAAATTTCAAAAAATCTTAGTTTTATACAATTTTCTATTCTCACTGACATACCATTTTTGTGAAAGAATACGACAAAATAGAGCCTTTTCAAAGGGTGTGGTTTAGTTGTAAACGTATCTTATCGGAACAAGCAAGATGATAATTTATCTGATTTAAGCATGCCAGCTATAAAATAAAGCCAGCTAACATGGAAAGCCAGCTACATGTAATTTTTGAACCTTTTAATTTTTTGTTTGCTGATTTATTGAATGAAAATATAGTTCAAGTTTTCTATTTACTAAAGAAAAAAGTTTAACTAATACTAATAATAAAGTTTATAAACTGCTTTGTGAAATATGCCCAATGCCAGAACATGATGTTATTACTAATTATGCCTAACGTTTATTTTTTTTAAGAATAAAAGTTTTGTAAGTGAATTCGTTAATGCTCTTCCTTGTATGTGAGACACTAAAAAACCGACTAAACGATGTATTCATAACGACTTGTCATTATGTCGAGTATTTTTACAACGAGTTTTGACCACAGTTCACACTTGTAGCCTTCGAAATTGATAAATTGTACTGAAGGACAAATGAAGTTTTTGTTCAAGTCATTCCAAGTTTTCTGTCAGTGAATTTAACGATGAAATGAATTTCTGTGAGTAGTATATAAGTACTATTTCCAGGACAGTACATCCGCACACATCCTAACACAAAATCCTTCGTTTTAAGGGCATTTTTGCATGTGAAGCGGTGAATATGCAAATTTGAAGGCAAAAAATTCAAATTTATACCAAATTTCGGCACCACCCATTTCACAAACTCACTGACACGAATTTTCCCTGTTCACAACATGAAAATTACCTTATTTTAAAGCGTTTTGAAAAAAAACACTAAGTTTGAGAAACAATTAGCAAAAAATTCGAAATTATACCTTATTTCGACCAATATTTTATTTTCGAAAAAGTCAAGACAACCCACCAGCCATTTTAAATTTAATCAAATTTCTAATTTTCAGCTACTAATTTAGAAATTTTATATAAAAAATTAGGCTTCTTATAAGTGTAAGATTTCCACATAATAACTCGAATTTTGTTGAATAAGCGAAATAGAGGACAAAAACCATAAGATGACTTCCGAAATGATCCGCAGTGGTATTCATTTTCGATAAGTCAAGCAGCTCGACCAGCTCAGCAAGAAACTACACCTACAATGCCAACAAGTAAATGAAATAGGCACGAAGAACCAAAGGAAGACTCACGATACGATCCGTAGTTGTACTTGTTTCGATAAATCCAGCTGCTTCACCACATCGGCAAAAATCGACACCTACAATGCCATTGAATAAGCGAAATAGAGTGAAAGAACCATAAAAAGACTCATAATACGATCCAAAGTTGTATTCGTTTCGATAAGTCGAACAGCTCGACCACATCAGCAAGAGTCCACACCTACAATGCCATCAAGAAAGTGAAATAAGCACGAAGAACCAGAAGGATACATACGATACAGCTGCTCCAGATTGGCAGGAGTCGACATCTATAATGCTATCGGGTGAATAACTAACGATCCGCAATTTTAATTGTTTCGATGCGTCTAGTTGACTCGATCCGACCCAGAAGCTTGACCACATAAGCAGAAGTCGATACCTACAATTAGATTGAGTAAGAAAAATAAAAGAGAATAATATAACAAAGCTTACTTTTCGATTCACGCTGACATTCGCTTCGATACGTCCAACAGCTTATCCACCCAGCAAGAGACGAAGAATTTTCGAGAGCATGAGATTCGAGCACTGAAAACATACAGTACAATAAACACAGTCAAAAACTGCAGCAAAAGCTGCGGCAGAATGAATAATGACACTTGAGAGAACAAAGCAAACAAAAAACAGAAAATTTTCATCGAGATAAAAATCAATTTGAACGAAACGGCTGGACAGACAGAAACACAGACACACACACAGACAAACAGACAGATAAGTTTTTGTACTATAAGACTAGTTTATTTTTCGCGGCCCTTCGCCTGAGATATCGTTGCAGCTACAGTTTTTCGTAGCAATAGAGGCACAGTTCAGATGATTACGTAATACAGCAGAAATTTTTTCGCGTATGAGCATGTTGTGTGCGAGCAGTTTGCGTGATAAAAAAATTTGCATAGAAATATGTTGGGTAAGAGTGGCTTCTGTAAGAGAAAGTTGCATGTAAATAAACTGAGTTCGCGTAAAGATATGATGTGTAAAAAAAGTAAGCGCACAGTACAAACCCATGACAGAATTAACGTTTCGATTCGATACTTCAAGACTACTAAAAGAAAAAATAGAAAGTCAATACTTGATTTCTGTAATAGAATTGAGTAAGAACAATGAAGGGAGCAGTCATAACGGAACATACGTTTCGATCCACCATAACAGTCACTTCCGTACGTTCGAGCCACCGAAGCATCTTTGCACGAGTCATTACCTGTAATTATGTGATTATATATTATGTGAATATATATCATGGACCACCACTTACTGTTGACATTTAATGACAGAACTTTTAAAATCGATTTATTGCGGTATTTATTAATATAAAAAGAAACATCACAAATATTCATTATATTTTTATTTTGCACTGGAAATATTGAAGCGTTTTATAAAAAATTTATCATAATTTATTATTATTAATTTATTTTCAACATGTTTTAGAATAAGTTGATCGCGGCTTCATCAAACAAACCTTTGATAATCATTGCCTCATGTTTTTCTTTCGTTAATTAACTTTTACATTTCCTTTAAAACTTAAATTATTGTAAGCTGTTACTCAAAATTAAAAAAGCGTGTGAATTTTTTATTCGAATTACCAAAAGCACCTTAAATACAGGGCTTCGAATCGTCCTTTTTAAAAAGATTTGTCCCTTTTTGGCACCCCAAAAAATTTTTTATTTTCGAAAATTTAGTCAAAAAAAATTTTTTTTTGCTTCAAAATGGCAACAAGCACTGGATAAAATGACCCTTTTACTTCAAAAATATTCAAAATGTCCTTTTTTTACCCAAATGTCCTTTTTTGAAAATTTTCATTCGAAGCCCTGCATAAAGATTACTTAGGTTGCTATCTCGAAATGTGAAAAAAATGGATTGCTAATCACACCTATATCTGGATGGAAGTATGCTCATGTGTTTGTTTTATAGTTTTATTGGGCCAATAATCTTTGTTATTTTAGTAACTTGTTTATTTTATGGAAATTTTTTTCATTAACTGTTACCCTTGCTGAAACTACGTTTCAAAGTTGTCAATTTGTATTAATAAACAATGTAATAAACAACTAAAAGGGTGAAATTTATGGGAGAGGGCTGATTCGCCGTCGCGGTATTCGCCGTCAGCTTTATTCGCCGTCGGCATGATTCGCCGTCGCAAAATTTGCCGTCGGCTTAATTCGCCGTCGACGATATTCGCCGTCGCTTAATTCGCCGTCGGCTTAATTCGCCGTCGGCTTAATTTGCCGTCGACGATATTCGCCGTCGGCTTAATTCGCCGTTGACGATATTCGCCGTCGGCTTAATTCGCCGTTGAGGAATATCGTGTTTAAACTGAATTCGCTTTCTTGTACAACTTGTCTGTGTCATGCTAATCTTCATTGTTTTTTAGATCAAATGAGCAGCGAAGAAGATATAGTCAGCACGTCCAGTGGAGAAAATGGGTCCAGTACCGAAGAAGATTCTCGGCCAAACCGCAGACGGTTGCAGATCGATTTTGACGTCAAATGGCACGATTCCGAGAAGAAAGAACGGTCAAAAGTCGAGTATGAAGGCAAGCTTTATCGTTTTGATGCGCCGTCGAAGAAAGTGGATGAGGATGAGCTTCCGCTTTACAACTTTTACAAGTGTGATCAAAGGGATGCTCTGGCTGACTGTGGATCGTGCGTGCAACCAGCAAGCTGCGATTTGAAATTGGAAAACATACATGCGAGGATCAATCGTGGCGAGTGGGCAACGCCGATGTGAGGGACAAGCAGAATGCACTTATTAGGGCAAACGTCGATACTGTATATTTTTCATCTCCATCATATCTACATTCATTACATCCATTATTAGCCGGGCAGTCAGGTGGTGCAGCAATCAATGGAAAGGCTCAGCAATGTTCAAAAAGTTGCACACTCCGTGTCGGAAAAGCATGATTCAAAGGGCAAAGAAGCAAAGGAGGAAGTATCTGAATCTACCAGCGGAGCCAAAAGATTTTCGATTTGAAGCCATCCCGGACACGCTGAAGAATTTCGCTGATGGAAGCTTATTTTTGCTTTATGATTCAGGCCCTTTGGATGCAAAAGTACCTTCATAGATTTATTAGCGGTTGTATATCTTGTTATTTTTTCAGCGCATGGTTGTTTTGGGAGATTCAATGTTTGATGTTCAGCATGTTGTGGCGGTGTTCGGCGATGGGACATTCGCATCTTGTGCACTTCAACATCGAAAAGGTTACAAGAAGAAAATGTTTAGTCAGGTAATCTTAACCGTTGTCCTATAAGCCGCTGTCACTCTACTGTTCGAATTTTAGTTATTTGTTCTGATGGGGGAGCGTGAAAGAATAGTGCATCCGGAAGGAGGCGAGCCGTATGTCCATTGTGTCAGTTTTCCCGTTTATTCACGCACAGCTTCCGGCTAAGGATGAGGAGACATATCAAAGGCTTTTCAAGAAGGTGATAGAAGTAAGTGATCTTCTACTAAAAATAATTCAATATAATCCACTTCAAATTTAGCTCTTCCCGTTACTGCGCCCAACACTCTACAGGGGGATTACGAAAAGGCACCGATGAATGCGGTCAAAGCGGTCTGGCCAGGTATCAAAACTGAGGGTGACTCGTTCCATCTGCACCAAGCACTCTGCATCAAGCAAGTTGGCATTAACAAGGACAAGCAGCTGTACAAGACTAATGTCCATTTTCATTACCAGGTACTTATCACTTAGATTATCTACTTGCTATTGTCATATTGTGTTACAATGTCTTAGGTCCGCCTTCTTCTTACGCCAATGTACGCACCGCAGCAATACAGAAGTTCTCTATTTCACAATCACTTGAAACCAATGCTACTGCAAGCGGACAATGTGGCTGAATTTCCAAAGATACCGCGCTACGTGGAATACATTGAAAACAACTTCATCGGTAAGCCTTTATCGGTATATTTCTTCTTTGCTCATCATTATACGCATAGGAATTATTGGGGAAAATGGTACACCGGACACTAGACCGCTCTTCTCCTTCTCAGTCGCAGATATGTACACATCGACCATGGAAAAGCGGCCTAGAGACAACAATACGATGGAATCAATAACAAGAAACTCAAGCGATTACTGGGAAGCAATCCAGGAGTGGTGGATGGCCAGACATCTTCGAGCTGCGTATGACGGTGATTATCGAGTACAGTATTTGGTAAACTCATTATTTGGCATCCATTATTTCTGGTTTATTCTTGATATTTTCTTCAGCAGTTCGTTGCGGGTCACGTTGAGCCGAGAGCGCAAAGAGTGTCAGAACCGACAAACGAATTCTCGCGCAGGTGCAACAATTTGCGCAAGTCATTGCTGGTCGGAAAACAATGATAGAGTGGGCCAATGGAATGGTGGCGTTGTTCTAGAAAAATATGCTCCTAATTTGTGTGTACGTTACCTGTTATTAATGTTGTGTTTGCTGAGGGTGAATAAAGTAGGATCGGAATTGCCATTGATTGAAATCAGTTGTGGAGATGATGTATCAGTATTTTCTGGAAATAGATAAGTGCGAAAATCATTAATTGTAGGAGTTGTTCACCAAGTAGGGTTTTTTACGTTAATCATTCTAATATTACTTGAAAATGTTGCGTATTTGACTTTTGCTCATAGAAGTAAGCTAATTTTGTTAGACGGCGAATTTTGCGACGGCGAATTAAGCGACGGCGAATTTTGCGACGGCAAATAAAGCCAACGGCGAATTTCGTCAACGGCGAATTAAGCCGACGGCGAATATCGTCGACGGCGAATTAAGCCGACGGCGAATATCGTCAACGGCGAATTAAGCCGACGGCGAATTAAGCCGACGGCGAATTTTGCGACGGCGAATTAAGCCGACGGCGAATTTTGCGACGGCGAATAAAGCTGACGGCGAATACCGCGACGGCGAATCAGCCCTCTCCCAAAATTTATTGCCAACAATGAAGAACTTTCACGAAAATATAAAAGCACTCTGAGATCTATACTTTTTAATCAATGGTGTGTCTATTCGACAGCTTAAAGTCTTCTCTATAACTTTTTTTTATCATTGGAGACTAGCGTGTTTTGGATTCTAGCATCACATTCAAAAATAAAAAAAATTTATGCTGTGAAACTCTCCAAAAAGTCGGCCGGCCAATGAACCGACCAAACCTGAAAACCGACATTTTTTTCGGTTTTTTGCTCGCCGGCCGAAATTTTCGGCCGGTCGACAATCCGATTGAAAAATACATGTCCGAAAAATATTACATTTCCAAAAAAACATGTAAAAACAGGCTTCGATAGGGTTCTTCATTTATCAATGAAGTATTTAAAAGACGATCAGAATCATATACTAAAATTTTTTGTTTGCAGTTTTGTTTGCAGCGAATTCTCGTAATTTTGCAGCAAATGTGGGTAAACTTTTTGCGTAAATTTGATTGGGCAGATCAGAATTCCAGTCCGATGGCTTAATCGCTCATAATTTCAGGGTTTATGGTAATTTTGAGTGGTGTAGGTAGAATTCTGAGCGATTAAGCCCATCGGACTGGAATTATGATCCGCCCAATCGAATTCTCGCAAAAGCTTACCCCTTTTTTCTTTACTCAACCTCTAAATAAAACCAATTTTCAGGGGCTTCTGGCCACTCCAGGGTGAATTTCTAAGCAATCCCAGTCATTTTTTGAAACATTTGCTGCAAAATTACGAGAAATTGCTGCAAAGTTACGAGATTTTGCTGCAAACAAAATTAGCTGCAAAATTACGAGAATAAGCTAACTACAATTTAATTTAACAATCTATTTTATTTTATTAGGCACAATCTAATTGAAAATGCATTTGAGATGACTAATTGAGTATTGGTAAACTTTCACATATTCGTAACTTATGGCTAAAGTTGTTTTTTTATTTTTGTCGTAACTTTTTTCACAAAAAATTTCATCACAGTGTAGCCCTGAATCTTGTCTTCCTACCATGAAGCTACACTGAACGAATTGGCAAAATTTAATATTTAAGGCGTGAATAAAATGGACGAGTATTGAATGTGCCTTATTAAATATTGTTTTGGCTGAAAAGTATCTTGTTTTTTTAGACAAAAGGCAAGTATCTAATCAATTTTTTAAGTAATGACACTATCAGGTAGCTCTGCGACTCTAGTTATTAAAGGACCATCGCCGTTGATGACAATGGCAATTTAAAGTTTTTGAATTAGCAGGGGACAGCCAAAAATGCGAAAAATGTTTTTGCTGATTATTTTAAAATTCAAATTTTATGTTTAAATTTTATTAAATGAGACGAATCAACTGTTACCTATGATAGGTTATAGCTCAATGGGAGTCGGCTAAGTCGTCCGATCTGGCACTGTCAAGCAAAGTTGGGCTCGACTAGTATATGGCTCTTAATTTTGAACAATTTAACCGCAAACAAAAAATAATTCGAAATATATTTTCGCAATAAAAGAGCTGTCCACCGCGAATTCGAAAACTTGAAATTGATAATCTATCAAAAATTTATATACTTTAGTTCTATTTTTCCCTATATTTCGCTCATTATGCATTGTGCACGCTCTGAATGATATGTCATTCGACTCGGAAGACAAAGCTCTTTCTGTTTGCAAAAAAAAGATTTCTTTGAAAATCTAACTATCTTTTGATAAAAAATCGTTTTTATTGTAAAAATTGCAAATTGCGTATAAAGCCTACTGCTTCCCTTTGGCCCTCCTGATAAGACTGCTTTAACGTCACATTCATGTTGAGATTTTTTGACTCTTTTATTTTTGTCTAGCGAAGATAACATAAAGAAAAAAGCAAATTTTTAAGAAAAATCGAGCACCACGTGAACTTAAAAATCTGGTCTTTTGTCACTTTCTGTGCTTGTGCACAATTTGTTTTTCTTTTGTGACTTTTTTAAGATTTTTTGCTTCTGTTTCAGTCATTCTTGCATAACAGAAAGTCGAGCCAAGTAACAGGCTGTTCCGAAAATAACAGGCTAAACGCTATTTTATGTGTCTTGCCAGTCTTGCAATGTTTGATGCTAAGTTTCTAGCATGACAGATTAAAATTTACAATTTATTGCAATTTATTTTTAGACTTTGTTTTGTTAAAAGCCAACTTTAAAAATAATACAAATTCTGAAAAAACTAACAAGTGACGTCAAGTTAGGCAATAATCGTTTTACCAACCCCCCTCCCCCCAAAACACCTCCTCGACTTTAAGAAGACAATGAATTATATTTTGAATGATTGAATGAATTATATTAATACTATTAACACGAAAAGCAACAAAATAGGCTTCGCGTTCAAATTACATGATTTATCTTACTATCATCTTTATTGAGGAAGACACGATTTTAGAAATTTAGAATCATTTAATTATTCTTGACAAACTATATTTTAAATATAATAATTTTGATTTCCAAGTCTTTGTTACAGTATTAAAGTTTTCACGATAAATTGCAACTTTTACATCATATTACAAGCTTTTCACTTTTCTTCTGTAAAAAATCGTGGTGCGCAGAACAAATAAAATTATCTGAATAGTCAAATTTATCTATCAGATGAAATTCAAATTGTTTTTATATGACAGATAAAAATTATCTGCCAGACAAAATTTATGGATTTTGATTTTTCGGCGCAAATTAAACCTTCTTTTGTGCAAATTAGATCTTTTTTGGTGCAAATATTTTTTTAACATTTTGGTTTTGCGTTTTTTCTAACAATTTCGGAGTAAATCGAAAAAATCAATATTGGCACAATTTTTTTGATTCATGACATAAAATGACGAAATACTATCTGATATAAAAAAGCAAGATTATTTTTCAAAAGTTTGCTGAAAAAATTTCATCCACTATTTGGCTCCTACGGCACCTGTTGAGCCGTAATGCACCTGTTAAATCCTCAACGATAAGATTCAAAAGACCTGTTTATCATCTTTAGTAAAATTTTACGGAAATCTTGTGAGTTTTCCAGATCGGTTTATCCAGCATATTTATGGAGTGTTTTGTATACTCTGCTTTCGATTTCCCTGTTAACAAAAGAAAACGCAGCGGACTAAGTCTAGAGTGTACGACGACTACGAGAAATTCGAAAAAACTGCCAAAAAACAGTGAGTTATCAAAACAGTCATATCTTAATGATTTCCTGGATTGGGAAGCTTGATCAGCCATTGATGCTTTTTGGTTGTTTGTTGTTTTTAGATTCTCTTACAAGGAAGTTCTGCTGATCGAATAGGATCTTGTAATGCTGTCTGTTTGATACCGTGATTGAGTATCTCTCCGCTCGAGTTTTAATGAAAAATGAATTAAGTGAATCTAGTTCAGGTCTCCACTGTTCTTACTCCTACGTTCCAGGTTGGATACAGGTGCTGACATCAAGTGCTACAGCTGTCGGCGGCCGCAGCTACGGTGGTAGTGAAGATCGTAGATGTTAGAAGTGCCAGAAAATCGGTCATCTGAGCCGTGTATGCATTCAGGGCCGACGGTGAGAAGAAGCTTGTCGTAAAGAATGTCCGTTAGACTCTAGTTTCTCTTGTTGAAATTTTTAAGAATAATAGCGACTAAAATATTGGATAGGATTCCAAATTTTTCAGCCAGGATTTCTGGCGAAACTCATTAAATATTTTAAACACTTATATTCTTAAAACTTCTTTAGGCTTGCAAGTGTGGAACCCATTTTAAAGTTTTGTAATAATTTTATTATTAAATTGAATGTATTAAATTTTATAAATTTTATAAAATTTTATCTGTCAGATAAATATTATCTGACAGATAAATTTTATCTCTCGGATAAAATAATTTGAATTTGATCTCATAGATAAATTTATCGGCGCTACTGTAATATACCCACCCCCCAAAATCGACCTACTGTCATATACCCCCCCCCCAAAAGAACCGACTTTTTTAGGGATGGTCAAAAACCATTTTTACACAATAATTTCGCCATAAAGGAATTTAATTTAAATGGGATTGCAGGCTGTATTGGGAGGGGAATGGAATAATACAGGTGCTACTTTTCGAGATGGTTGAGATCCTTAGAGTATCAATTTTCTGAGCGTCTAAGGGTACTTTCAAACCCAGGAACTTGTGGTGCAGGCATAAGTATAAGTACTTTTCATGGACCAAGCCGATCAGCGGGTGGACCTCGCGGGTTTACTCATAGACCTAGCACTTTTGAGTGCTAGGCTGAATTTTTGGATGCTGGGCTTCTGGCCCGGCCTGTAGAACGAGGAGAAATCCTCTTCGGCGAAAAAATAAGATGTTGAACATAGTTTTGAATACTGGGGCTACCGCATAAATAACTCTGGTATGCATGTTTTATTCAAGCATCCAGAGTCACTTTCGAGTGATTTGTCTCTAAGCTATGTGGGTGTGCGCATCTCAACTCCAAGCCCCAAGCCTCCTGCGCCCGAAGGGGCGCAGGGGGCTTGAGAGTTAGAGATATGCATATAGAGTCTATTTGCCACGGCCCGAGTTGAAAAACATGGTAAAGCAGCTAAAAAAAGTGGCCCTGTATTATTCCTTTCCCTCCCAATACAGCCATAATCCCTTTTTACTGCTTTTCTGGTCCCTTTATGGCAAAATTATTGCATAAAAATGGTTTTTAGACACTCCCAAAAAAGTCGGTTTTTGGGGGGGGGGTGTATATGACAGTAGGTCCGATTTTGGGGGGGTAATATTACAGTAGCTTTTTTTGGGGGGGGGATATATGACAGTAGCGTCAATTTATCGGTTCATTTATCGGTAATGTTTTTTTTATTATTTTTTACTATTTGTTCTGCGCACCATGGACCACGGATTAACAGAGCAGATGGCTTTTGACAGAAAAACCATTGATAAAATCGACCCTTTTATAAAATACGCACTCCATAAGATACGCTTTGAAACTAGGTTAGCTAGTTTAGTTATTTTGCACTATATAGAACTAAATCAACGTTCTTCATAAAATACGCTCTACATAAAATACCTCTGGACACAGTTCCGAGTCTTTAAATACCGCTCTCCATAAGATGCTTCATGAAATAAATCAACAAAAAATAAGAATTTTTACAAAGTATGACTAAAATTTGAATTTTTGCCCTAAGGAACCAATGTAAGGTGATGGTTTGTCGAGGGTTTACTGTAGTCGATGATTCGCTGTCGCACACTTTTGTCATCTCTTATTTGTCAAAAATGAGTATCCCACGCATAAAACATTTTCAACATGCGTTAAATGAGTGGTACATAGACAAGGTTTGTATATCAAAGGATAACGCTTTGTGCCTCATACTTATAGGACACTTCAAAGATGAACCCATAGGTATGAAAGGGTGTCAAGCTGCGCCCTTTTTTTTTGCCCCACACCTATGGGGCCTACTGAACATTTTTTTGAAATATTGGTCAAGAACAGCTGCTACCTCTTCGTTTTACCTGTTACCTGCTACCTGTTGCTACCAGGGTGGTAACCTCAGCCGGCTGACTTTAGCCGGCTGAGGTTAAACTCAGCCATCAGCCGGCTGAGGCTGAGGCTGATGGCTGAGGTAGAAATTTCGGCCGGCTGACGGCTGAGGCTGAGGAAAATTTTCAGACCTCAGCCGCTGAGGCTGATGGCTGACGTAGAAATTTCGGCCGGCTGACGGCTGAGGCTGAGGAAAATTTTCAGACCTCAGCCGGCTGAGGCTGACGGCTGAGGAAATTTTTTAGACCTGGCAGACGGCTGAGGCAGAAAAAATTTTTAAAATTTTCTTAACAGAAAAAATTTTAAACTTAACTTTTTGTCTAAAAGGCTTTGAAATTTCCAATTTTTTATAGTAATAATGCCATCAGGTAGCGCTGCAATTCTGGTTTCTTACAAAATTATATCTATTGCATTCTCTTAAAAAATTGTAAACAGCAGGACTAAAGCATAAGGGGGTCAGAAAAGTAATTCAGTTCATAACTTTAACTTATATTTACATTTCGTGACGTTATGCAATAATTGATACTTTATCAGTAACCAGAATCGCACAGCTACTTAATGGTGTCATCATTTTGAAAACAAAATAGAAGAATACGAATTAATTTCACAAAATTAAAATTCGCACAAAAACGACTTTTTTTCACCAAACATAAGTCATTTTACCTCAAAAGCCAGCTTTGTCTATTCTATTTATGGCTAATTATACACAAACCAATAAAATTGTTAATTTTAATAGTTTTATATTACAGCCGGCTGAGCTCGAACTCAGCCGGCTGAGGCTGATGGCTGAGGTAAAATTTTGGCACGGCTGACGGCTGAGGCTGAGGAAAATTTTCAGACCTCAGCCGGCTGAGGCTGAGGCTGATGGCTGAGGTAATCGTCGAGTATACCACCCTGGTTGCTACCTGATTTTTTCGTGTGTAAGCGCAAAACTTAGAAATACTCTGAATGAAAATGTTTTCTCATTAAAGTAATAACTAAATCATCAAAAAGCAGAGCCAGCGTTGGGAATAGAATTCACGAAAAACATCGAGCGGCTTCGTTCACTGCCAGTGAACTACCAACAGTAAGCCACCTATTTCGCAACACTATTTCGAAATACACAGTCAATAAATTTTGGCGAGAAAATTAGGTGGATAAGGTCAAACATTTAAGCACAGCCTGCACAAGAAAATATGATGGGCTCAATGTTTGGCGGGATCAAAATGGATTGAGCGTGGCTGATGTTACGCACTTAATGACCTGCTAACTTTTCATCTGGAAAGAAGTGGACATTCTAACATTCTTGGAGTTAATTTTCATAGCTTGTTTGAGTGGAATATCAAATCTCTGTCTAAAATAGTTGCATCCAACTTCAATATTATTGTTGGAAACAAAAAAACCAAGTCAAGACAGGCAGAATCAATAACTTCATACTTGTAAAAAACCTGGTGAAAGTAAGAAGCCACCTGTATCCTAGGGTTGTACAATGGGAATATTTCCGGGAATATTCCCGGGAACATTGGGAATATTCCCGGGTTTCCCGTATTTTCCCCTATATTGGGAATATTCCCGGGTTTCCCGGTATTTTCCCTATATTGGGAATATTCCCAATGTTCCGGGAATATTCCCGGTTTTCTATATTTCCGGGAATTTCTACAACTCTAGTGTATCCATAACCAGTCTTGTAAATCGAAAATTTCGCTGTCGCCGCCGCCGGCGCTGAGTGCCGGCTCCATTTTTCGCCGCCGAGCGCCGACGGCGGCGAAAGATTGCCGCGTAATTTAGCAGTCCAATAGAAATGCAGTAGTCCAGTAAGTTTAAGTATCTGAAAAAAGAATAATGGCTGTATTGGGAGGGGAGGCGAAGAAAGTAATAGAGCCACTTATTTTGGTTTTTTCGTACCATGTTTTTCGACTTAGGCCATGAGACTATATTGAGTTTCCTTCACAGTTCTCTGCTTTTTGTGGCTTTTATATACATGTGACCTTTATAAAGCTAAGTACTTCACAATAACAAAAGATGAAATATTAAATATATTTTGAATATTGAATATATTGGAGTACCAATGTTCAATTGGGCTACTAAATAACTATTGGACTATTGAATTATCATTGGAATATTAAAGTTACATTAAGCTACTCCAGTGCGCTTAGACTACAGGGTGCATAAAAAAACGCGATAACATATAAAAAAATTCGTAGGTAGGGTTTTGCTCGGTCGATTTCCGAATTGTCGGGTCATATCTATCTAAATCCCCAAATTCCAACTGTGCACAACAACCCAAAAACTTTACAACCTTTATTTACTATAACGAAACAATAAAAATAATAACTAGATACATTATATATTTGAAATGCCTTCCTGCTGCGGCAATATCTCAGTCATTCTGATCTCAGCCATTCTCTGAAATTATATAAGAATAAACACAGTTACGGTAATATGACAAAAAATGTTAAAATACAATGACACCCAAAACGGAAACCCGAAAAATTGAAAAAAATTTGATTTCAATCATTTTTTCAATTACAGTATAGCATAGAATTCAAGATCCTATGCTGTGACCAATGAAGAACAAAAAATAATTAAAGTAAACACCTTTAAACATTCTTTTTTTTCACTCATTTCAAAACTGAATAAAATAACTTTTCGTGAAAATAATATTTATTTATTGTTTATATATTTTTTTGTAAATATTACCATTGAACGGCGCGTCAAACACGTCGAAAGACCAAATCGACATCTCGTATAAAGACAAATTCGCTTTAAAAATATTTAAATTTCATTCTTTTGTTTATGCGAGCATTTTCTGTCAACCATCTTGGGTACACAATTTTTTTGCGCACCAAAAAAAAAGTTTTCTTCGATAAGAATTTTTCAAAAAATATATTTGACCGAAATTTTTTTTTCGCCCGACTAACCATAAAATTTTATAAGCGCAATCGCGAGCCTTTACTCGATTCCTTATCAGAGGACACCAACTTTGAGAATTAAAGTTTGCAAAAATTGACCTAAAAACGGCTCAGAGCAGCGCCTTAGTAAATCCGGAAGGTGGATGAGCTGCTATTAGAGGAATATAGTATTCAGATTTTTCTTCATTCCTCATCGAGAAAACGAGCATTCAAATGTGTAAGAAGAGGGGGCATTTTTGAACTATTTAGTACTTTTGAACATAATCGCCATTTGTGAAACATCGAATTGTTTCATTTGTTTATAGAAAAATGTCGTTGCCTTGAGCAATCTGAAAAACGGGCCAGGTCGAAAAAGGCGAAAATGCACGAGATGAGCCAAATTGCCAGAAAAAAAAACAAAATGGCAAAAAAGCCCAAACTGGGCCGAATTTCCCGAAAAAGGCAAAAACGCTCAAACTGGGCCAAAACGTCCGAAAAATGCAAAAACGTCCAGACTGGGCCAAAAAGCCCAAAAATAGCCAAAAGGGGCTTATTAAGTAATCATTTTGTTAATGATTCGGCGCAAACAGAGTGCCGTGAAGCGGCACCCATATACAGGGTGCGGCAATTTTTCTCTGCGTCTTTATTTTGCCCATAACTTTTGCATTTGCGGTATTCAAACAAGATCTTTTTTTAATCGAAAGCTGACACTCTAGGCAACCAAATGACACCAAACTTGCAAAAAAGTCTTCATTTGAACACACGCATCATCAACAGACAAAAATAACAACAATTTTCATTCATATTCTTGCTCAGTAATTTTTCCGTGAACTTAGAGGCAGTATTCAGGCGTTTTTCATAGGCTTCAATTGCTCTGTTGATCATTCATTGCGAAAGGCTTTTTAAGGTACGTTTAATTCTTGTTCGGAGCTCATTCATGTTGGCGATTGGAGTTGTGTAGACTTGGCTCTTGACCCATTCCAGAGAAAGAAGTCGCAAGGTGTCGAATCAGGTGAATACGGCGGCCAGGCAAACGGAGCAGGAGAAGCAGAAGTTCCTCGGCCCATCCAACGAAGAGTGAAGTTTTCGTCCAATAAATTTCTGACAGCCAGAGACCAGTGAGGAGGACCACCGTCTTGCATAAAGATCACATCTTGAAAACCTGAAGCAAGAAGTCAACAACAATGAAATACACGGAACCTCTACCTAAAAATCCACAGTTGGTGTCATTGGATTGCCTAGAGTGTCAGCTTTCGATTAAAAAAAAAGATCTCGTTTAAATACGCAATTGCAAAAAGTTATGGGCAAATAAAGACGCAGAGAAAAATTGCCGCACCTGTAATAAGGTCAACTGATTTATCATCATCATATCAGGGCTCTAAAATAGATACCACGAAAATCCTGGTAGATATTCAGTCAAATCGACCACGTTACAATGTAAGGTTGCGTTGAGTGAACTGAGACGTACTACACTTACTTTACTTTTGAATGCTTTATTTTTTTCAAGCATTCGTTGAACCATAAATCAACCTAAATAATTTTTTTTAAATTTTCGTACTGTATTGAAAAAAGAACAAATAATAATAACAAACGAATAATGAAAAACTTCATCATAAGGCAAATACATATTCTCAACAAATTTTCTAAATTAATATTCGAAAAACATTAAAAAAACCACATACCGTATTTCTTCTGATAGACACCCGGGGCTTTATTTGTAATCAGCCTCCAGAGGAGGGGGAGGGGCTCTATTAGAGAGGGGGCTGTATTTTTCAACCCTCCATCGAGCGAATTTTCGAGATTTTTTGCCATAAAATGTAAAGAATCTACATTCAATGTTCAAAAAATTTGACCCTAGTAGCTAATACTAACCCCCCCCCCCCTTGAAGCCTAAGAACTAAGCCTAAACTTGTGGTTTGCAAGGGTAGTTACAGCATTTTTTTAAAGGTCGGATTCTTGCAGAGGGCCTCCCCCCTCAACCTGTGAAAAGATGAAATAATTTGAAGAATAGCAAAACACAGTACTTAAATTAGTTAATTTTAATAATCATGATAGACAGATCAATTTTGTTGTAAAGCTTTAAATAAAATAATTTATAAAACATTATTATGAACAGACAAATAAATGAGAGACAATGCCGCCTTATACGTTTTAGCAAATAGTTTTGACATTGATCTTTTGTGCAAGTTATGGATCGCCACAGAAACTCTGCCCACAAGTTCAGCATTAGTCGGCTAGCCTTTTGAGAACCTGCAATTTCTAGCCTATATAACTAGTTTGAAAACTTGAAAACCTCTTAGCAGCCCGCCTTTACAAGCGCGATTTTATCATGTTCCAGCCCGATGAAAGAATTAGGTTATTAAAATTCTCCGCTGCTCATGAAAATGCAATTTTTTGGTGCGTTTTGTAATTGATAGCTATGATTGTAATTATTCTAGCTAAGGACTCTTACGCCAAACGCTAACGTCTACGTACTATTTTGTTATTTTGACTGGAAATGTTAAATTTTGCATGAGAAATTTTATCGTCATCAAAACATTCTTATTTCTTACGTATTATTTAGGGCTCGAATTGTTTTACCCCGCCAAATTATTCTTTTATCCCGTCAAATCGTAAAAATGTGTTTTTATCTCCAAAACTTTTAATTTCTCTTAACATTTTCACATCAAAATGTAGCCCTGATCTCGGCTTTCTAACTAGCTATTGAATGAATTTCTGAGATTTCAAAAAATTGGATAAAAAAGTTTTTGTATGGATCAAACTTTTCAAAAATTTGATCAATAAAATGACTTTTTTCTCTATTTTTTTCATATCTCAATGAGTTAGTTAATAGCTGGTTCGAAAGCTGAGATCCTGCGCTACATGCTGGTATAAAAACTTATAAAAAATTGAAAAAAAATCAAGAAATACTGAAAAGAATTTTTTTTTAAGATTTGACGGGGTAAAAGAATAATTTGACGGGGAAAGTACTTACAGCTATTATTTAGTAACATGGTTTATAATAAGCTAATCTCATATTCGACCAAACTTGTAATTGAGGTCGATACGTCATGTCTCTTAATGAATTAATTAATTTATTCATTAGTTTTTTAATTTTTTAAACCTATCATTATCGTTAACTTTTATTCACAATTAAAAAAGTGTGTTAATTTATTATCTGAATTACAGAAGCAACATAAAAAATAACTAGTCCGAGACAGAGTTGCGATTTTGAAAATGCGAAAATAACTATTTTGGGTCCAGCCTGCCAACGGTCTGCCCCTTTTTGCCTTGTCACTGATCATTTCTGTCTCTTGGTAACGCTTGAGCATATGATAGACTGTAAAAAGTGGCACACAGAACGTCGATGAAATCACACTCTCTTTTTTCCCTACTTCTTTCAATAAAATGATTGCTGATCGCTTCTTTTTATGACATCTAACAAATTGGAAAATAATCATTTCGAAAAAAATTTGTTATAACAGTATTGTAGAGGATGAATGTGGAATGATGAATGTGAGTGTGTAAGTCAATAATAACAATTAAGTTCTTGGTGTTAGGTCTGATACAAATAGAAACTTTATTATCTACAGTACCTTTCAAGGCATTTGTCTTAGGTGTGGGTGTGCGCATTTTAACCGCAAAGTTTTTACAACAGATTTTGGTATTTATTAGGTTCACGTCAACTCTTGACTTTTTTTATTTTTGTGGATATTTAAAAATGATTTCAGGGCACTCTTGACCGAACTGTGAAAAAATGTAGAAATTTATTTTATTATAGGTTATCTAGCTGATCACAATAAAAATCTTTGTAGCTTTCCTTTTTAAAATTGTTTAGTATTTTTCATAGCAGTCGTGAAATTGTAAATGTTCGATTGATATTTAGAAGTGGTTCTTATATACGTAATAATTGTTTATTTGTTGACTTATATTGCTTATTGAGACCTAAGTTCATACTGCAGCTAGGATGTTATGGATTAGTAGGTTTGAAGGGTCGGCTAGTATTTAAATGAGAGCAGAGTGTCAGGTATCGAGAGAAGTTAATCCTTCCCTTCTTTGCTACAGGTATTTTCGCAAAATAAATATGAAAAAGTTATTAATTATAATTTGGAAATTTAAATTCAATCGTAAAAATACAAAAATCAATTCAGTATTTCGTGAAAAAAGCCCTTCCAGTGTCTCATATCAAATCATCTCATCGAAAACAAAATTATTTAGCTCTGTTTTCCCTTGTATTTGACAAAAAAAGACAAAAAAAAACAAAAAAAATAAAAAAAATTTGGCTAAAGTACAGTATATGACATAGCCGGAAATCTTCACAAGTCATGCTTTTTCAGCGTTTTAGCACCTAAAACATACAAAAAACGCATTTTCCGGCCCCGGACGGCCATTCTCTTTTTGCCCAGCTCAGTGACCAAAACATGTGAAACCGTCAAATGGTCGAAATTTAAAACGGTCTAAATGGTCGAAATTTATGTCGAAATTTAAGTTTTTTTCAACCATAGGTTGGGTATCATGGTTTTGCTCATTTTTACTAAAAAAAATCTTTTTTTGAAAAAATGGCCTTCCGGGCCTTAAAAAAGCGTTTTCTTTACGTTTTCAGTGCTAAAACGTTGAAAAAACATGGCTTGTGAAGATTTCCGGCTATGACATATGCTGTACTCCTGCCCAACCTTTAGTAGGGGCTGTACGTATAGGAAAGGGAATATTAAGGTCATATAGAAATGGGAGAAAATATTAAAGGCTACTTTGTGCAGCTTGATTCACTTTCAACGGTCCAAATCCACCCTAAGTGTTCCAGATCTGTTATTAATAATCCGGATCCACCCTCAATGATTTCGATTTATCCTCAGTAGTCTTGATTTACCCTCAATTCACCCAGAAACCTTTTGGTGTCCTCTTGGTTCATTTGGACGTTCAGTAATCAAAAAATGCAGTCAACTCTCTCTATAGTAGGGTTGGCTTAGGGGTAATTATCCGGGTAATTACCCGGATAAATACTTCTCCGGCCGTATTTCTTCGTAATTACTTGGGTAATTACCCGTTATTACCGTGTAGAAATTATTTTTCCGGAGAATTACCCAACCCTACTTTACAGTAAAAAATTTAAATTAAGCTTTTTTCTTTATGAAGAGCTCTTATTATTTAAAATGTTTTTCTATAATCCAACCTCAGTTCTTCTTGATAACTATGCGACAACCAAACCAAGTGGTCGTCCATTTGGTGCGATTCCAAAATATGTCTTTTGCACTAACTCGAGCATTCTAAACAAGGTATGTTGTTTGTAAAATGCCATTTAGGCTAGAGGGATTTCTTTAGCAAATTTTCTTAATTCTCCCCAGTTCTACTGATTCCGCTTTTTTGGTTTTTGGATTTTCACCGAAAATTCCAATTTTTTCAGATTTTCAGAAGATTAAAAAAGGGGGATGTTTTGTAACATTTAGGCATAGGGAAGGGTAGTTCAGCCGCTGACCGCCAGCGTACTTTAGGATGAACTTCAACATAAGTCTGAGCGCACGCCAAAGATTGGATCATTTTAAATTGGTCAATTTAAATAAGGCTCGTTCAAATTGGGCTAAAGTCAAATCGAGCCAATTCAAATTAAGCCAAATTCAAATTGGGCCAAATTTAAATTAGGCCATATTTTATTTGCAGAAAAGGACGTTTAATTTTCGAATACAGTCGAACATTGATAAAAGCAACCTCTGCGGGACGGAAAAGATGTTTGTTATATCGAGCATTCATTATACCGAAGGTTCGTTATATCGAGGTGTTTTACTAAAACTTAATAAAGGCTTCGGTTTTTTAAAATACATTTGCCTAATAATCTTCGAGTAAAGATACATCTTTTTATGTGACCTCAGGTTACTTCTTCTTTGTTCTCATTTTTAGCCTTCGGGTGAATGTATAATCAGCGCTGTATTTCCTCTAATTGCAACCAAAAATACGAGTTATTCTAACTGAATTAGGTTATTATCCGCTATTTTCAGTTATAAGCTATTATCGGTAACCCGAATACGATTCTGGCCGAATACGAAAAAAGCCGAATACGAATTCTGCGAATACGAATCGTCCCCCTCCCAATCATCTTTGGCGAAAATTTATTTTGGTGCAATTTGCAGTGGAGAAATTTGAATGGCTCAAATTCTTTTACACCGCCAAATTATTCTTTCATTCCGCCAAAATAATTGTTAACCCCGCCAAACTCTAATTTTCAGTGAAATACTGCATTAAATTTTGCGGGAATTCGAATTTATAGTCAAATAATGACTTTGATGGCTCGGAATCCCACCCTGAAGTGGCCAGAAGACCATGAAAGTTGAGGTGGATCCGGGGGTAGTGAACTTTTTGCGAAAATTCGATTGCCTTGATGAGATTTACGGTCAGATTGGCTAAATCGCTCAGAATTCCACCCTAAATCATTCTCAACCATCTGAAACCACCCTAAAATGCTTCAAACCAGTATCTAAGTACCTTAAATCAGTGCTTAGCGAGGCTTCAGATGGTTGAGAATGGTTCATGGTAGAATTGTGAGCGATTTAGTCCATCTGACTAGAAATCTGATCCGCGCAATCGAATTTTCGCAAAACCTTACTCTTCTCAGATCACACCCCGAAAAACCAACTTTCAAGGGCTTCTGGCCACTCTAGGGTGGGATTCTGAGTGATCCAAGTCATTTTTGACTATAAAATTTGGATTCCGACAAAATTTACTGCAGTATTTCACTAAAAATTCAAATTTGGAGGGGTAAATTCAAATTTGGCGGGGTAAAAGAATGATTTGGCGGGTGAAAGTACTTACAGTTAATTTGAATGTGTTGCAATCTGAAATGGCGCTATCTTTTGCTGCCTTCTGAATCATACCTTTCACCAATCGACCGTCTTAAATCGAATTTGTCTCGAATCTTACTTTAACTATATAGTAGGTCTTTGATGAATGCATGATTTTGATGAAATTTTGATGGGCTATTTTTGACCAGGTCTTTAGAGTAAGACTAACTTTTTTACACGTCTAGACTAAACCCTGCAAACGGTGGTCAATAGCTTCTGGTGGTGAAATCATCCGATTATTTTCATAACTCACATATTTTGTATTACACCGATATCAGAGACATATCAGGAAGCTGGTGGTTTGCTATTCTACCAGGTAAAAACTTTGAAATTTTATTGCTGTAAAATTTTTATAGCAAATCCTTACTTAAATATAGTCGAAAAAGGTGCAGGAGGGAACTTTAGAGTTTTAAAAACATGTTCATAAGCGATTAATTAACCGTAAGCGATGAATTAATGAAAATTAATAAAATACACTGATATAAGACTAATCTCGATACAAGATCACGTTCAACTCAAGGTCAACTCAATCGAAAAAGGCAGACTTAGAGAAAATACATTTGAAAGAGGCGGGCACTTGTTCTTTCATGTGTAAATTTTACCGAAAACAGCAGTTTAACCTGAAAGTGACAGTTTTGGTGCCAAAAAGACTCCTATGGTATCATCTGTCAAGAAAAATTCGATGAAAAGCAGTATTTTCAAATAGTTTGGGAAAAAATTTGCGGTCAGCATTCAAACGTGTTTTTTTGAGAATATTTTTTGATATTTTTTGAGTAATAATAAAAAGAATTGGTTAACGTGTATCTTTCGATTAGTCAGCAGCATCATCTCTATCTCCCATGATTGGTTTTTCAAACATGTTTCATTCTTTCACAGCTAATAAGCGATGAATTAATAAAAATTAATGAAATACACTGATATAAGACTAATCTCGATACAAGATCACGATGTAAATCGTTGTTTGCAAATTGGGGTGAGGCTTTCTTTATAAATTCACTCTTGATAACCGCACCACTTAAATCAGTTTTAACGATTGGTCTTATATAAAGAGTGGAATGTCACCGTAAATCATCTTTTATTGACATCTAACAGAGAGGTCGATATTGTGAAGTTTATGGCAGAACAAAAAGAGCAACAAAAAAAACTAAAATGCAAAGAGAGCTTTAAAGACTTTCATTTATTCTCACAATATATAAAAATTCCTTTGAATTTTTTTTCAAAAAAAACTAGCAGTGCTATTATATCGGAAGTAATTTGATTGTTTAGGACCAGATCTTAAATGCAAGGGGTGTTGTTATATCAGCTGCTCTTTTGTGGGGGGTCAATTTTATCTTATTTCTTTGCTGAATTAACCAAATATAAAAAGTGCCGTTACATACGTAACTACTGTATAAATTCGATATTGAATTTAATATTATTGATTATAGAAAGAATGAAAAAATCAAATTTCGCGATGGGGTTTCCTAAGAAAGTAAGAAAATTAAAAACCAGAAAATTCAACAACTGCATATTCAAAAACAAAAATTTTAAAAATGAAAATTTTTACTACTACTATAGTTGACGTAACAGAGTAACTTTTGAAAGTCGCATGATTTAACATAGTAATATTTTAAAGTCAGATCGCATTTACATCAAATAAATTTAATTGGGTGCTACTCGGTTTTAACACCCCCTCTTCCCAAAAACGCCTCATCGTAATAACCAAGCAGCCTAACCGTCCCCCCCCCCTCAATAATTTTTAGGCTTAGCAATAAGGTTTAGCCCTTAGGCTTCGGGCCCTAGGCTTAGGCTGAGGGATGACCCGTACTAATTTTATCACTTTTCAGAAAAACGTATGGTTTCAGGGTACCTGAAAAATTATTGGGGGAGGGGTTTTCGAGTAGCTTTTGGGCGCTCTCACAAAACGTCCGCATTCGCAAAAGTTCGTTCCCCAACTTCACACTTTTCACCCACTCCCACTTTCCCACTTTAGCCGCACTTTTCACTCTAAAAAAGCAAAACCTCAATAAACGGACACCCTATTCGAGAAATTTATCAAGTTTTTCCTTTTTAGAGTGAAAAGTTGTTGGATTTCGAAAAACAATCGGCTAAATCGAAATCCTCTTGATATTTGGAACCAGACTGTCAAAACAGCAAATTTAAAAAAGTGTCGGAACCAGCTGGGGAACGAAATTTTGCGAATTTGACATGTTGTGAGAGCGAGCTTTGGGAAGAGGGGAACTATTAATGAGTAGCGTCGATAATTGACCTGAGAAATTTTGGTTAAATGGAAAAATAAGACTGAATCATTCTTTTTTTTAACTTTCGGTAAAATGTTTGCATTTTAAATATACCCTGTTAAATTATCCGGTTTTTAAATTATCTGTTGATGAATTATCCGTTTTTGAATTATTCTATTGTTGAATAAACTGAATTTTGCACATGTATGCTCCTATAAGGCGCTGCGATAGCAGCGATTGGACACTAGTTCATATTTATTCGAAGATTTTTAATGTAACATATGAATTTTGAATATTTTTGTTCGCTGATTGATTAACGGAAGATAGAAGTTTAATTTTTCTATTTACGAAAGAAAAACAAGTATTACTAATACTAATATCTTTAAATAATTTTTTGACACAAAATAACCAAATAATCCTTATTTTTTTCAAGTGCTATCTTAGTATTTTTCTGTTTATTGATGATCATGAACATGAATTATATAGAATACTATTCACACGAGGTGATACAGAAAAGAATTCGCTTACATGTTACATGGTTTATCTTATTATCATCTATTGCAGAAGACACGATTTTGGAAATTTATACTTTTTTATTTTATATAAATTAAATTATTCTTGCCAACAATATTTAAATACAATTATTTTAATTATTAAGTTGTTGTTTCAGTACTATAGTACATTGAAATCCCGCTATGAAGCGATATCGATATAAGGTGAGTACTTTATAGGGCAACCTTGAGACTAATTGGTTTGGCTGACAGAGAAGCCCCCAAGATAATGTTAGAAGTTAGAAGAATAATGTTAGAAGTGCACTTCGCTAAGTAAGACGACCCGATACAACAACGTGTCTCTCTACCAGTCCCAACGATCAAATAACAGCCGGTATAACACATCCTTGAATTGTTTTGATTTTTCAAACACCATGCTAGGTTAAAAATGCGATTTTTTAAAAATGTCATTGTTCAAGATTTGCTTAACATTCGAATGGTTAAGCTTGTTAAGCAGCAATCTATCCACTTTTGGCAATTGAAGATGCACGTCAACTTTTCAGACTCAACTAACAAGTTTTCTACTTGACTGTTTTTGCGAATCCAGACAAACAGACTTAAAGGTACAAAATTTCATCTTGGAATTTACACTTAACAATCAGGGATATCTTACTTTTTATTAAAAGCAATTATGAAGAACTATTTTGTGTTTGTTTTCCGACTTGGTACAAACGTACAAATACAGGGATTTGTTCCACGGGACATTGACCTGCGCGACAGCCTAAAAACCAGGGCTCCAGATCGTACATATTAATAAGATTTGTAGTTTTTTAAAATCTTATATTTAAAATCTTATATTTTTTAAATGTACTCATCAATAAGATTTGTACTTATTTTTCGTAATTTGTACTTATTTGTACTTATTTTCTGAATCGACGCCTGAAATATAAGAAACACTTCGAGTTTTTTAAATTTGCCCTGCGGCGCATTTTTCATTTTTCAGAAAAGGACGAATTCCATGCTCACTGCATTCCGTGTAAGACTGAATGAATTTGGCTTCCACGGGGAAAGATGGCTAACCATGGGAAACGTTATTCAAAGAATTGTGAAGCTATGGGATTTGCTGACTGTGCTCTGTGCTTCTTCTTCTCGTCTGCTGAATCATCGACTACACAGAAGCTGTGGAGCTAGCGAAACAAGTTGCGCCTAAAATCGCACAAATAAATTAGCTCTTTAACGAAGTGGCAAAAGTCAATCGAATGCTGCGCCGAATTGCTGATGAAGTTTTTAATGTGGATCCAGCGGAGAACAAATGTCTGAAGATCTTAACGATAGTCACAAATATTTTCTGAAAAATTTCAGATTTCGTCTTTAGAATAACGAGTAATGACTATACAAACTTTTCAGCATATTACTCTTCATCCAGCTGGCTATTGCGTTTGTGGAGCAAGTCTTTTCTTTGTGCAAGTCGCGTGGACAGATACAAGGAATTCTCTGAAGGTGGAAACGTTCAAAGCTCCTCTCCAAGTGCGGGTAAATTTCCATATCAATTGCGCTGGCGTCTTTAATCTGATTATTAAAAAAAGAAGGACTGCGAAAAACCATCAAGTAGGAGATAAATGGGAGTGCGAAACTGTTTCCTTTGTTTCATTATTTTAATGTGGTATCTTTATTAAGAAAAAAGTGTTTGAAGGCGATTTACGCGTGTTTTTAGGAAATGTACTTATTTTCGGTGTCAAAATCTTATTTTTTAAGAAAATGTACTTATTTCCGAGAATTTTCACCGGGAGCCCTGCTAAAAACCCTTTTGCAATAGATGGCGAATTTGTTATCGCTATGTTGTAGAGCATGATCTCTTCCACTGTGCATCTATTAAAAGTAGTGAAAAATGATGGCTGGGAGCCGAGATAGAGACAAAAAACGTGTTTAAAAGACCATGCTCCTGCAAGGCTAGCAATTGTTGAAAATTGAATTGGCGGGGACCCAAAAACATTTTAGCAAGCCAAAGCGGGTTTATCAAAGTAGCTTTTTTGAGAGCAGACATATCATTGTAGCGTCAAATTGTCTATACAATAAATATCTGTGAGTATAAATCTTGACTCAGCATACTTATACTTTCTGCTTCAACTCATTATTTTTCATCTTTCAAGCCTCAAATCTCGATAATTTACTTTCTCACTGACCATTCACTGTCATTTGAAAAGTTGCAGAGAATGTTTTTGATTCCTTTTTAGACGGTTTTCAATACAGTTTTTGAAGTCTTTGAATAACTAATCGTTCTAAGTTTTTTCACAATCGCTGGATATTTAGATTAACTCTGCCTTTTTCGCTCAAAAAGAAAATTCAGAGATACACATTATTGTAATGTCTTCCAAATTTGGAAAAAAAAGATTTCAGATATAATAAATGCTTATGTCTTAGTTGAAGGAATTCAAGTGCTCACAAGTTTTCAGGCAATCCTTCGATATTAAAATTTTCTCGTCTACGCTTTTAAATGATTTTAACGTTTTTTACAAAAAAAGTTTGAAATTTCGAAAAGTTTGGGGCTTAGAAATATTTTCTTCACTACTCTTTTTTCGAAACGCGAAAAATATCAAAATTTAGAGCAGGGCCGACGCTAGGAAATTTTTTTCAACAAAACGAAACTTTCAATAATTTTTAAATAAAAAATCACAGAAAGGTCGCCAACCTCGCTGAAATCTCTGCTCAAAATAGAATTCATAAAATGCTTCATCAGCCAGCTAAATGAAAGTGCATGATGTCATTACTAATTATGTCTAGTTTTTTTATTGAGAATTACTATTTCTTACTATTATTATTTTTATTTTTTGTCAAGTATTACTTTTTTTTAAAAATCGCTATTATTGTTATTATAATCATTATTATTAAAAATCGTTATTGAAATCGTTATTATTCGAAACGATTAAAATCGTAATTATTCGTTATTGAATCGTTATTATTACAATGTCAAACTTACGTTTTGAGCGTTTTTTAATCCATGTTGATTTTTCAATAACATTTTGTGGTCTGTGGATTTTGTGATAAATTTCTGTCATGAATTTCTTCAATTTTTTTTCTATCTTTGGTAACTTTCAACCAATCATCCATTTTGAAAGTAAATCAAGTACAATTCTGTGGGAGTTAGAAGGTCTAAGATTCACAAAAATTGTACAAAAACAAAGTTTAGACTGCAATTAATTGGCTTTAGAAGTAAATTAGAAACCAGTCAAGTACATGACATATTTTTCCAACAAGTGAATAAGAGCACCACAGACAATACTGCGAACTCGTCAGCCGAGTATACACAGCCTTTGAGCTGCTACCCAAAAAAGTAGTGGTAGTGGCGACAGGATTTTATTTTAGTGGCCAAAAGTGTGGCTAAAATATTTAAAATTAGGCTTTTCAGAAGCTAAAGCGTATAAAGTTAAGCTATTCCTAAAAATGTTGAAAAAGTTAATCACCAATTGATTGATTGACCAACACCTAAACAAGATACGAGTATCTTTATTTACTACTGCTAAGAGTTTGAAAAAAAGTTCAATTTTTATTCAAAAATTTCTGAGGTTTTAGATCGGCCAGCAACACTTTTCTTAACAACTGCTCCAACCAACCCACCCCCCATCCCAAAATTATCTGGACACGCCTCTACATTCGCTAGCAGCCCCAAATTTTATATACACTTTACAACTTTCTTTATAAGTTCATATATGACAGTCATTCTTCGAACCCCTCATGGTTAAGAGCATTGTGAATTTGAAGTATAATCTTCTATTTTCTTAGCCATGATTAAAATGATAAATGAAAATTCACGCAGTTATGCAGAAACTTTTTGAATTTATACTTTCAAGCATGGTTCACAATTATATTTTTCTGTTATTTTTAATAATATTTTAATAATTTTGATGAATTTAGATCACATTTTAATGAAATATTCAATATTTAAAACTTTTACTTGTGAGTTTTTTTTTAAAAAGCATACCGTTGTGAGATTTCAATGCTTAGATTCACAAAAATTGTACAAAACAAAGCTCAGACTACAATGAATTTGTTTCAAAAGCAATTCGAAACCAGTCAAGTA
The DNA here is from genome assembly GCA_004194705.1 of Ditylenchus dipsaci. Lineage (NCBI taxonomy): Eukaryota > Metazoa > Nematoda > Chromadorea > Rhabditida > Anguinidae > Ditylenchus > Ditylenchus dipsaci. The sequence goes on from SADC01000507.1 coordinate 45,656, forward strand.
CATTCTTTTTCAAAAAGTAAAATTGTTTTTTCATTCAAGTTATTTTGATTTGAACATGTTTCACTATTACATTCTCTGTTTTTATTACATAAAATCAATATTTGAAATATTGTTACTTTTTCCTCTTTTTAACTGGCGCACCAGTGTGAGTTTTGTAACGACGAAGAGCAAGCCGAAGACCGAGACAGAAGTCAAAATACAATATTCATTATACAAATTTGATAAAATTCTATCGCCAGCTCAACCTGGTCATGGTTTTAGATCCAACACGAGCCACTCAAATATTTGACAAAACTACACACTTGTATTCGAAAAAACTTTTTCGATATAACCAGTAGCCGCTTTTTTTGAATTGAAAATGGCCAGTGTGATATACTGGTATGCTCCTTCAAAATTTTGAAACTCATATATTTGCTTTTGAGTATCAAAAAATCTGAATGAAATTTTGTCTGACGTTCATTTAAAAAAAAACTTGCTCAATTGACCATTGATGGAGAAAGAGATGCGTGCCCATGCTAAGCCTGATGACAACAAGTGATTGGCAAGTGTAAAGTGTAAATAATCACAAAAAAGGTTCAGGGGTTGTAAGGAAAGCAGATAAAAAAAAATAAAAAACAGGCTTGGGCGACCCAATAGCTCAAATCGTTAGAGCACCGATTTGCAAGAAGGTCATCGAGGGATCACAGTTTTTCCCATTCCTGTCAAAAGCCGTAAGCGGCCACTTCCGTACGCTTACTAAGCATTGAAAGGATTTGCAGACTTGCACTCTTTTTTTGACAGCATCATAAGTGCCCTTCTCCCTTCAAAGTGTATTTTCTCTAAGGCAATTTTTTTCACCTATTCACACCTTTTGCACCGACAATACCAAAGTATTTGGCCACCTTGCGGCCGAAAGGTCAACGCAATCGAAAAAGGCAGACTTAAAGAGAGTAGATTTCGAAGAGGCGGTCACTTGTTCTTTCATGTGTTAATTTTATCGAAAACAGCGGTTTAACCTGAAAGTGATAATTTCGGTGCCAAAAAAACTCTTATGGTCTCATCTGTCAAGAAAAAATTCGGTGAAAAGCAGTATTTTCAAATAGTTTGGGAAAGAAATTTGCGGGTTAGCATTCAAACGTGTTTTTTGAGAATATTTTTTGATATTTTTTTGAGTAATAATAAAAAGAATTGGTTAACGTGTATCTTTCGATTAGTCAGCGGCATCATCTCAATCTCCCATGATTGGTTTTTCAAACATGTTTCATTCTTTCTCAGCTAATTTTTCATAGATTTCTGTACCATTAACAGGTTTGAAGAATAATTATCAATTTGAAAAAAATTATATTTCATTACTAGAAACTGTTTTCATGTGTCTCTTTTATCATCTTCGATTAGATTTAAGGCGTCTTTTTTTGGTCATTTTCAAAAAATCGGAAGTGTGGGAGTGAACATGACAGGTTGTCCAGGGTGTTTTTTTTTAAATTGTTTAAGTCTATAAATTTTTTTCACTATTACATATTCCACAGAGCTCATGCTGTTTGAAATCCCTGATTGTGCGATTGAAGACGTATTTTTCAGTTTTTACAAAAATTTTGATTTCGGTTGTGAAAACATCGATTCAAAAAATGTGTCATTTTTTGATAACTTTACAACATTTTTATTACATGTTATACTTTTGTCGCAGCGTCGAAGTGGTATAGCTTCCTTCTCTTTTTTTGCGGTTCCTTGTCCTGATGTAGCTGGAGCTCATCTGTATAGTTCGAAATTAGCCGTTGGCTTGCTTCTGCTAAGAATTCTTTTTCTAGAACGCTGAAAGATCACGACCATATTGCATCGAAGACAGATTTTCTGAAACTGCTGCTTCTAAGAGCTTTTGCTGCTGCACGTATACTGTTAGCCGCCGATCGTTTATTTGCACCGAAACAGAAAATATCGAGAAGAGAAATATCAAGTAACTTCACTGGTGGCCAAGAAAATCAAATTCTATTTTATTTTCATGCTTTTCAAGACTTTTACTTTTCCAAATTACATATGTCATTTGAAAAAAGGAGTTTTTTTTGTATTTTTATATTGAAAAATAAGCCCCACCTTCCAATAAGGACCCACCTTCTAATGAGGCCCTACCTCAAAGAGGGGTTGAAAATAAGGCCCTATAGGTCCTTATTAGAAGATACGGTATACCGTATTTCCTCTAATTCTTATTGCATGCTTCTAATTGCCGACCCGGGGCGGCAATTTTTTTCAAACTTCAAGTGCTACTGCTTTCCGCCAATGGCTCACCTCTTTGTTCAAAACTAGAACGATATAATGCCCTCAGGTAGTTTGTGTTGAAAATAATAATATTGGTTGGTCAAAAATTATCCGGGATATTTATTAAGACTTATTTTATGAATGTTGCAATCATATCTATTCTCTTTTTATACCTTTTTTAGCTCTGCAACTCCTCTTTCAAATGACATATTAATCTTAACTTGATTATTTGGATAAGTCGCCATTTGGCTCCAAACACTTGTCAGGTCATTTTGATAAATTGACCAGCGTTTTAATCACTTTGACTCGTCAAATCTTTTATTAAATTCTAACGTTGAAACAACTCTTATTATGTTGTAGCGCAGCTCAAGAGCTACAAAATCCACTTTACAGAATAACTTTTGGAAACTAAGTGTTGAGATATGGCTTTTTGGAAAAAATAGACTTTCTGAAAAAATGGCCAAAATCCAAGTTATTCCAATTTTTTCAGATTTCTTGCAATTTTTCAGAACTCTATTTTTTTCCAAAAAGCCATATCTCAACACTTAGATTTCCAAAAATTATTCTGTAAGTGGATTTGTAGCTTTTGAGCTGCGCTACAACATAATAGGAGTTGTTTCAACGTTAGAATTCAATAAAACATTTGACCAGTTAAAGTGATGAAAACGCTGGTCAATTTCTCAAAATGACCTCACAACTGTTTGGAGCTAAATGGAGACTCATCCAAAATAATCAAGCTAAGATTAATATGCCATCTGAAAGAGGAGATGCAGAGCTACAAAATGGTATGATAAGATAATAGATATAATTGCAACATTGATAAAATATAAGTCTTAATAAAAAATCCCGGTAGTTTTTGAGCAACTTAATAGATCAACACATGACAAAACTAGTAAGTTGGACTCGCAAAATAAAAAATTAATAAAATTGAGATTAGTTTACGAGATAAAGGTTAAGTCAAGATTTATTTTTATACGTACTTCTTCATGATAAAAAAATCCATCTTTTTTTCTACGATAAATTAGAACATATAGAGCAGTTAAATAAAAAGGAAAAGGACGAATTATATAAAACAAGATAAAAAAAAAGCATTCTAATAGTATTCATAGATATAATAAGATCGATTAAATACCGTATTCCCCCTAATAAAGCGGCATGCTCTAATGGAGTGGCACCCCCCCCCCCTATTTTAGAACTAGGATTTCAGAGTTAAGGCCATTTTTGATTCACAATTTTTGGAATTTTGGAAAATAGAGTGGCAGGCAGTTTACAGCAGTTAAATATGGTTTCAGATTTCCCAGTTAAACGAATCATTTTGCAACGATGAACTCATCGGTTGTAATACAATTGAACAGCGTTTTTCTTTAGTTCAGCTTTTGAGATTTTTCTGAGATTTACAAGATCAATTGTTCGGTTACCGTAATCCTCTAATAGAGCCCCTCTCTCTAATAGAGCCCCCCCCCTACCCTCGATTTTTGACTAGAGTTTCAGAGTTAGCACCATTTTTGATTGACAATCTCAAGATTTTTCAGGGACTGAAAATAAAGCCCCCGGGGGCTCTATTAGAGGATTTACGGTATATTAAATTATGAGCACTATTTTTGTGAAAATTTGGTGGCTTGTTGTTTGACATCACATTAAAGATGCTTTTGAATTAAATACTGAAATAAAAGTATAGAGTTGAGGTGACTTTGCAATAAAAAAATATATCGTATAAGATTCACTAGTTTTCACGACTTATTTGAGATCTCATTTGGTACTTATTCAGTCGGTACCCCCTCTTTTTTATCCTTCCTCGAATAGGCTAATTTTTACAGAGGCTTTTAAAAAATCAATGTTTTTTTTCGGCTGGTGAGCAGCAGTTCTTTTAAATTCATAAGAAAGCCCTTTGTCTGGACTTTCTGATGGTGTGTCGTTTGTCTACATACAAAAATTTGATGTGCAATAAAGTGTTAACCAAAAAGTTTGTTGTTTCAGGGGGGCCTTCTATTAGAGAGAGGTCTTCTATTTTTTAACCCTCCTCAAAGGGAGGTCTTCTATTAGAGATATTAAATCGCTGATATATAAATATATAATCGCTGAAAACTTACTTTAAAAAACTGCCACTTTTCCCGCACTCATACATCGTGAAAAATTTGAAATGCATGCTTTCTTTCTACTATTTTTTATGAAAATGGTGAAATAGCATTTTAGAAAGTTTTTATTTCACGCTACGGATAATTGTTAAACAAAACGAAACTTTGAAAAATAATTTAAAGAGAAAGTGCCACGAAAAGGCCGCTACCCCTGCTGAACATCTCTGCTTAAAATAGACTCTAGAAAATGCTTTATAGAATCGCGCCTGATGCAAATTCACGATTTCATGACTGACAATGTCTAATTTGTTTTACTGAGAATCATTTTTGTTTATTAGTTTTTTTTTCTCGTACTTTATGAAAAAATTCTTAAGTGCTCAAAATTTTTGAAACTAGAACGTACAATCCCCACCTCCAGGTTATTCTTTCTTGAAAAATGATAGTTCCTCTGTTTTTACTGATTTTCGTCAGAGTTTTTTTGGTATACAATATAAAAATCATGATTCGAGCATGGTTAAAAAGCCTGGTCTGAGTCCTATCTAAGTAATGGGGGAGGGTGAATAATTGTAATCTCCTCTCATGGGGGAGGGAAAAAGAGCTCCTGTAGAAAACGAGCCGTGTTATCCACTTCATGGAGTGGGGGATCAAAACCAGAACACGACCTAGACCTAGGGGGATTACTCGCAGCACTAAGAGGACACATAGACAAAGCATTTATTACTGAACCACGCATATCAATAGAAGACAACTATTGAGAGACTGGATTGGTTCTTCCTCATCTTCACTGGAGTCTTCATATGCATCCTGAAGCATTCGCAAGCTACTGGACTGGCACAGGACTGGCACTGACTGGAGGCAAGACGGAGGCTGGAGCTTTTCCCACTGGCAGCATGTTCAGCTTGACTTGGACCCATTTCCTTTCCCCGCTTCACCGGCTCAGGGGCATAGACGCAACTTGAGGCCGGAGACGAAACCATGTGTGAGCAGAATAGCTAGCAGAGGCATCCAGAAGAGTAGACGGCTGCACAGATATCTGGTCCTGAACTATTAATTTGCCTTTGGCCTCAGGCATAAGCACTGGATCTTTTGTCTGGATTTTCGTAGTACCTGGTTTCATTTTCTGGAAACCGTAATCTAGTAATGTAACCTTTCGCTTTAACTGGAATCCAAATTGGAATAGCGTAGGTTGACCTATGATTACTGGTATTTTACTGGAAGGTTTATCGCTAGAAGTATAGTCAGGCTCTCTGGAGTTAGAGCTGTGACTTGAAAGAATATGACTGGAATAATCGGCATTCTGCCCATTAGAATTTATGATACTATTACGGGAGATACTGGATCCGTAATACTGGATTGATAAGTATTTAAAAACCTATCACTGGAAAACCTATTACTAGAAGGAGCGGAGCGGCGAGTGGCTGGATAGATTCGATCCGCCTTACTCTTATCAATAGAATGATAATTACCTTTTGCATCCGCAGCAGAACTTGAGAATTTGACATAGCGCAACCTTAAATCAGACAAAATATAATAAGATGATTATATTTCGTTGAACGCCTTATGGCTATGTTCTCGCTGCAGGACAAAAGGCAGTTTAAATCAAACTATTACTGGCATTTTGTACTGGAATTGTGTTTCCATAGGAACTCTGGTATTGTTCTGGAGCGCGGGAAATAAGGAATTCAACAATCCTTACACCTATCACCAGCCACCAGGTTCGCCCTCGAACCGATAAACTGGCAAAAGGCCCCGACTTTTGCAACAATCCTTACACCAGGAACAGTCATTGCCACCAACGACTGAACCTAGCCAAAGACTGAGAACTGGAGGTTAACTACTGATCGGCACACATACTGGCGCTTCATCCTGGACGCTACAGCTGGAATCGCACAACTAACTGGCACACACACTCATCAAGGTGCTGAAGTCTACTACTGGATCATCACTGCAAGTGGTATCAGACCTACTGGAATGATCGTCTACCACATGCTACATGAGCTGATGCATCACTAGCTAGAAGTCATATCAAGCAAAAACTGATACAACACTGGAAATTACTGGATTTTGCTAACTCTACTATGTTTCCTTAGCAGCCTTCCACCCTACGTGTTAGCCACCAGTAGGTAACGCTGATCCTACAAGCATACTGGATTTGTTCTTGACTCGGTCAAGGGCTGGAAGTTTAATTGCTAGAGAACTGACAAACTGGAGCGTCAGTTCTAGTAACACACACAACTTGATTTTTAACTATTCGATTAATAGTTAGCTGGAATTTACGACACTGGAATAACTGGACTGAAATGCAAGGGTGCCTATCAACCTTGCCACCAATGTAACTGGACTTTTTAGGCCTGGACTTTCACACTAACTGGACATTCCTATCACCCTTGCCACCACTTCTGACAGTAATGGTCAAGATCTGACGGGAGCTGGAATTTTTAACTGGATCAAATCTAAGGAGATCTGAGCTGGATTGTCAAAACTGCAGTTCAACCTGGAGCAAGCAACAACTGGACTACAACTCACAACCAAATCAGGAACTGGAATACGGCCACACACTGGAGTATAACACCACAACACACATCAAATCTGGACCTACTTTTTCCAAACAAGAAGTTGGGCCTTTTTGCCTCTTTTGACCTTGGAGACACAGTAGACACTCTTGGACACACTGTAGCTCAGGCCTTGGAATGCTTAGATAGCCTGCACGGAACTGGCGAACTTGACTTGCAGCTTGATTGACTGGAACAGAGCTGCGAATTGCTTGAGCGGAACTGGCATTTGCTGGAGAGAGAAATTGCTGGATTGCCACCATCGCTTGACCACTCGACAGACTGGACATTTGCTTTGATTTGAAACTGGAGAGAGCTTGCTGGAGATTGCACTGAATTTGTCCACCATCAGCTGGAAATAGCAGGCTTCGACGCTTGAGGCGGGATCACTGCGGCGGGAATTGAGCACCACCCATCAGCTGGAACGTCTGGAGCTTGATTGCTTCAACTTGATTGCCTGTCGGAGAAGCGTATCCCTTGCCCTTTTCGTGCATATTGCGACATTCTTCCGGACTGAGCTGGCGCCACCACAGAACTGCTTGTTTTCTTTTTTCTTTTTTTTTTCTTTTCTTCTTTTTTCTTTTCTCTTTCTCTTCTTGCCTGTACTTTTTCAGCCTGGACTCTTTGTATACTGAAGGGCTATACCCACTGGAATGACACGCACTGGACAACCAATCTGACTGCTTATCGCATTCGATCGTTACCGATCTGGATTGTAACTGGTCAGGATCGACATATCGTTTAAACGGCAAAATAATACTTAGACCTTGAAAAACGCATTTTCAGGCTACCCAAATAGTGTACTTTAGCCTAAATTACCTTGTATTAAGGTATTCTACACCATTTTGGTCACTGAAGCAGGGCAAAAAGAGTTTCTTTATGCATTTTTAATCAAAAGTATTGCTCGTTATCATGTCTAAGGTAAGTGAGTGCGCGCATCTCCAACTTACTAAGCCCCTGCGACCCTTTCGGGGGTGCAGGGGGCTTGGGGGATTGGAGTTGAGATGCGCACACCCACATACCCTAGACACCAATCACTCGAAAGTGATTCTGGAATCATAAAAATGTATTCATACCAGATCTTCTTCATGCGGTGGGCCTAAGTTAACAAAACTATGTTCAAATTTCATCTTTTTGGGGTATCAGCTACCCTTCCAATTGGATTGCCTTGGAGACCAAAGCAAAAAGTCGAATTTTGATCAAAATTTTTTTTTCCATAAAATCCATTTTTTGTGTAAAAAATCAAAGAAATAATATTTTTATTGTTTTAAGCATGTAAAAATTACTTAGGAGTCATATAAACATGATTTACAAAATAGTGAAAAATGCTGGGTTAATTTTAAAGGTTAATTTTTGAAACCCACCGAACGAAAATTTGTTCCAATTTCACAAATAAAATTTTCATTGTGGAACCCATCTGTTCCATCTGCTCGTGTTTCTATAGATTCGTATTTCTATGGAAATTTCGACCCTACCGGAGTATACCCCCCCCAAATGAATTTTTTTAAAGTGTTTTTAAACACCCTATATCGACCCGAAATGCTCGGGAGTTCAAAAAAGACATTATTTTTGAGTTCTGGTTAGAATAAAAAATTGAGTTTTGGACATTTTTGAAATTTTGACCATTCTGCCTGTTTTGGCATGTTTTGGTCACTGGAGCTGGGCAAAAAGAGCCTCTAAAATGCATTTTTTTCAAGAGTCTTCCAACCAACCAAGCCCCCTGCGCCCCCTTCGGACGAAGGGGGTTTGGTTGCTTGGGGTTGAGAATGCGCACACCACATACCTTAGACGCGAAACACTCGAAAGTGACTCTGGATGCATAAAAAATGTATGAATACCAGAGTTTTTTTATGCGGTAGGCCCCAGTCAACAAAACTATGTTCAACATCTTCCTTTTCACACTAAATTGGCCCTTTTTTGGTCCTTTCCCTACCTAATATGGCCTAAATCCCTTCAAAAATGGTCAAATAGGTATATTTTGTGTGGTCCCAAATCCATTTTTTATTGACTAGAACACGAAAATAATGCCTTTTTAGCTTCTGAGGCGATTTTGAGTCGATATAGGGTGTTTGGAAACACTTTAAAAAAATTCCATTTGGGGGGGGGGGGGGGTTTACTCCGGTAGCGCAAATTTGAACCTTCAAAAGTGTTAGGGCATAACTATGTTCACACCAATAATAATGCATAATTTTGCTGTATTTTTATATTGTTGGTAGAGACGAAACGGGAAGGATCCGGTCGGGATCCGATCGCCCGAGCCGATTTCGGGCCAAAATCCCGTCCCGAATCCCGCCGATCATTCTCAAAATCCCGATCCGATCCCGAAATTCGGTGAATCCCGAGACAATTTCAGGCTTTTGTGTTTCGAAAGCACCAATTTCAACTTTTTCACTTAAAAATTTCATGCAAATTAAAAATTCATAATTTTTTTTCTTTTATATGATTTTTTGCGGATTTTCGGGTTGTTTTTAATCGATTAATTTTTCTTAAGTAGCATATAGAGTTTGCACCCCTTAATAATATGGACGAGCATTTCTCGGTATTTCTCGAATGGTATTGTTTTGATGAAGGATATGCAGGAGACAGCGCCATCTCAGATGCGCCATATTCAACTTGCGCCACTGCATATTGCGCCAAATCAAATTGCGCCATTATAAAGCTTTCCAATTGTTTTGGCATCTCTCAGAATTGGTCATTGAAGGACATGAGAACATGTTGAAAGCACAAGATCCTATTATAAGTTCAATAAACGCATTTGAGCGTCTATTTTGTGAAAAAATATTTCCGAAAAATAAGCTTGGGGGACAAGGCAAATGACTGAGGAGTAAGCACTTTGCTTGAGTGGTATGCACACCAAACTTTCTCTACTCTTCTAAAGTCACCCCTAAATACCGAATTAGAACACATTTTGTTAACTTAGTCTGCAAAATGCATTTGCCTATTTGTGATTACATAATAAAGGCGCAATTTGCAGTGGCATTTGAAATATGGCAATCTGAAATTGCGCTGTCTCTCGCTGCAAATGTATCCTGGATCTGTAGTTCTAACAGCTATCAACTGATCTACTGTGTTAAAAAAATTATTTTTAATAACAACTAATGTTTCAAGCCATAAATGTTAATCGAACAGCAGGTAAAAAAATAAAGCGATAAATGATGATTAAAATAATTATGATCAGAAAAATCACTAAAAAATTAGATCGATTTATTCATGGGTGATTATTATTAAAATAAGTAACTATCAAGTAGCAAACCATTTGAGTCGTTAAAAAACCAAAATTAGAAAAATTTAGCCCCAAAAATGCGAATTTTTTCTGAGTTACGCTTATTTTTAAAATCCTCTGCAATTTTTTCGGGATCCCGACGGGATCCCGAATTTCTTTTCCAAATCCCGATCCCGATCCCGAATTTTTTCGGCCAAAAATCCCGTCCCGAAATCCCGCCCGAAGGCTTTTTTCTGTCTCTAATTGTTGGCGGAAATAGGCCAATTTGAACATCCTTTTTCGAAATTTTTTGAAATTTTGACTTTTACTGCCTTCGAGTTGAGTCTGAGTATTTAATTCGACAATTATAGGATCGACTGTAAAGGATCAACTGTATTTTGAAGTTTTTGATTTCAAGGCCGTTTCAGCGCACTGTGAGGAGACTGTGGATTGGCTGAAGCAGCCTCTTCTATCACATTCAGCCGTGTGTCATTATGGGCCATTGTCAGTTCTAAAGACGAAAAATTTTTAGGTTGCCAACAGTGCTTCGTTCCAGATCTGCAATAAATTATTATGATCATTTCTCAAGCTTCAGTAATAGCTCATAGTCAAAGCTTTACGAGTTTTGACTTTTTCTGC
>SADC01000508.1:0-73402 GCA_004194705.1 Ditylenchus dipsaci
GAGTTAGAGATGCGCACACCCACATACCTTAGACACAAATCACTCGAAAGTGACTCTGGATGGCATGAAAGCATGCATACCAGAGTTAATTTATGCAGTAGCCCCAGTATTCAAAACTATGTTCAACATCTTGTTGTTAGGGCCTTGTGTGATTAGCGCCCTTTTATTCCCTTCCCCTCCAATACAGCCTAAATCCCTTTAAATTGAAAAGGCGCCAATTAAAAGATATTTTTTTTTCAAATTTTTCTAAAATTTTACCTTGGGGACCAAGGCAAATCCCAAAAATTTTTTTTCACTTTCACAGAATCTGATGATCATTTCCCGTAAAATCGGGTCGTGAAACAAATATGCAATCGGTTTTCAAAAATTCACCTCGAAGTGGGTCAGCCGTGGGGGGGCCAAGTAAAGTCTAGCGGTGGTTGTACCAAAAAGTGGTATTCTGCTGGTCATAACAATGCAGTGACGAGGTATCTGTACTCACAGGGAACATATGTTAGTGACGATGCGATCTGGAAAAACCCTATATACATTCGATAGAGAATCGAAATTCTTATTTTACCTAAGATCCATTTCTGCGTCAAGTCGATTTCGGGGTATAAAAAGTGTTTGAAAGCTGAGTAAAATTTTTCAGCATATATATCTGTTAATCATTGTTAATCACCTTAATAAATGTGTGCTTCGGTGGTCTAGTGGTCAAGCTTTCCGTCCTCGAATTTCTCTCCGAGTTCGATCCCTCGTGGTTGTTTTATTTTTTTCCTCAAATTAATTTTTTGTATTTTTTTCGCCTTTAAATGTGGTTCAGTCACAATTTTATTTATTTGCACTTGTAGAGATAATGAAAGGGATTTTCAATAAAAAATGTGGGAAAAGCACAAGGACAGCTCACAATGAGCACCCTTTAGTTAGTCACTGGCATAGTATAGAGCTTTTTTGTACTCTCTTTTTTTTTCCATTTTTTTTCTCTCTTTCTCTTTTTTCACTCAAATCACTTTCATTATCTCTTCAAGTGCAAATAAATAAAATTTGACTAAAACACGTTTAATGCGAAAAATGCAACAAAAAAAGTTTATAGCTATTTGTACCCAGTAAAATACTATTTTTCACCATAAATTTGAATTTCAAACAATACTTATTTCCACCAGTAAATTACTGATTTCTACCAGTAAATTTGGTAATTTATGCGATTTTTGGTGCTTTTTGGCTCATTTTCGTTTTTGGTTGTCCATCTTAGCATCTCACAGCTACTTTATAATCTGAATGCATTGTTTTCTTCGTTTTACGGAATTTGTGTGTGAGCATAAACATTCAGGACTATTGAATCAAGACTTTCACTTTCTATTGATAAGGTTCTCAAACGTATCAAAAATTAGCTGTAAGATGCTAGATCGACAACCAAAAACAAATGAGCCGAAAACCACCAAAGTCGCATACATTACCAAATTACTGGTGAAAATCAGTAATTTAGGTAGACATAAGTATTTTGTTTGAAATTCAAATTTATGGTGAAAAGAAATAATTTACTGGTGAAAAGTAGTATTATACTGGTGAAAGCAATTTGAGTCAAAAAAACTAATCGAAGAAAAAAATTAAAACAACCACCAGCGATCGAACTCGAGAGCATACTCGAGGACGAACGCTTAACCACTAGACTGAGTAGCGTAAAAAAGGGGATGACCAAAATGGGATGCAAAAAAGGGATGGCAAAACGGGGATGGAAAACGGGGATGGCGAAAACGGGGATGACCAAAATGGGATGCAAAAACGGGATGCATAAAAAGGGATGACCGAAACAGAGATGGCGAAAACGGCAAAACCAAATACAGGGTCGTTTAAAAACACCCTATTTTTTTAAATTGGTATACGTAAGTTACGTAACGTAACCCTTGCCCGGCCGATTTCCAATTTTTTTGGAAATCTCGATATTTAGATCATAGTGTTTTAACGAAATATTAAAGTTATTTCTATAAAAACTCGCAGAGCAGTGGACAAATAAGACTTACGTTCAGAAATTGCTTTTAAAAATTAATTCACTGGTTTTAAAAAGGGGGGAGTTTTTTGAAACACCTTGTACTTAAGGCCATTGCCGTCCCGACAACGAGAATTTTCAAATGTTTGAATTGGCGCAGGAGAGTTCTCTTTCGTCTTTCATTGTACTCTTTTGACTTGCTTCGAATGACTCAAAAGAGTACAATGAAGACGAAAGAGAACTGTCCCGCGCAACTCAAACACTTGAAATTGTCGTTGTCGGGACGGCAATGGCCCTTAAGCGGTGATATGGATTTTGATACTAGCGTTCAGTACTAAGGTCCAATCCGTCTAATATCGGTAAATGTTTGTACTTAATTTTAATTTTTCGGGGTTAGTTGGGTTAAGGAACCAACTTTGTGATCAGAAGCCTCACAATACCGTTATGGATAGGCTGTCTATCCGGTTGAATATCTTGAGACTAAATTTTATACGGAACCCGGCGCTACTGCAATATTGCAAAACTTATGCAACCCATGCAGAAACCTTGCGAGTTGTGTATAACTACCCGCGAACTTATGGACCAACCCAATATATTACAGTAGCTTTGGGGGGGGGGGGTGGCTGTGTGTCTCATATATGACAGTAGCGTCGAAAACCCGATCTTTTTTGGTTTTTCGATCTTAGGTTCGGTGCGGTTAACCAAAAATTTTGGTTCACGTCGGCTTTTTAGTTAACCGCATCTCATTACCCGAACCACTCAAACTACGCCTAACCACACACACGGAGTTTAGCTTGGTTTGAAAATCAGAGGTAATTCAAACATTTTCTATGATTTGCTGGATGCCTAATAGAGTTGGCCGGAATTCCGGTTCTTTTTGGATTCTGGTTCCGGTCGCGAAAAAATATGTAATTCCGGTTCCGGTTTTTTTTACGAAACTAAAATTCCGGTTCTGGTCCAAATATCAATTTCAAGCCCAACTCTATAATTTTGCTCTTGCTCGGCTGATTTTGAACGCGTATTTTGAACTTTTAAACGAAATTTTCGTGTTAAATATCAATATATACAAAATCATGTAAACAGGCAGCGATTTTTTCGAACTTCTTTTTTTCGACTCCGGTTTCGGTTTCGGCAAAAGTGAAATTCCGGTTCCGATTCCGGTTCCGTTTTCTACAAAATTCAAATTCCTGTTCCGGTTTTCACAAATCAAAATTCGGTTCCGGTCCAAATATAGATTCCGAGCCAACTCTGATGCCCAATGTATGAACAAAACCAAAGTGGTCGTCCACTTAGATCACAATTTTTTCATTTATTGGTTCCAAACTCTATTTTCTGCTCTAATTCGAGCATTTAAAGATTGTTGATGTTTTTTCGTAAACTTTTTTTCTGCGTCCCCGTTATCGCATCCCCGTTTGTCATCCTCGTTTTTTCTATCCCCGTTTTGACATCCTCGTTTTTACTAGACCCCACTAGACTATCGAAGCACGCATTTATTAGGCCTAATATTTTAGTTGTTTAACATCTTTGTTATTATATTCACCACAAAAATGTTATACTGAACATAAAGTCATAAAACATAATTTATATATAGTTAGTTATTTATTCAATATTCTTCCATGTGGAACATGTATCCTCTATAGTTTTGAGGCCTCTTTGCTGTTCTTTAGTCATTTAGGTGAAGAAGCCAGGGCAAGCCCTTGACAAATGCCATTTTTGCAAATCTTCCGGCTCATCTGCAGCAGAACCAAGTGCAGGCAACGAGTCTACAACTTTGCTCCATTTTAGCCTGGTCAGCTGGGTGAGCAGCTCCTTCATAGTGGCTTTCTCTGTAAATAAACCAGCCATGTAACACGTTGAAATGTTTTTTGACTTTAGACAATATTACGGGCCCCTTCATAGATGCACGTGGAAAAAATTGGCACTGAACCCCTAAAACTTGGCGTATTAAAGCAAGCTCGGTAATTTATACTGCTCAAAACTGATTTTTAAAATGATAAATGCATGGTTAGATGTTTATACTGAAACATAAAGTCTTTTTTCACGTGCATCTATGAAGGGGTCCCGTAGATGCATTATACCTAACGCATATATCGGCTGGGTCAAAAAGATTCGACATGCTTATAAAATTTCAAACTACTTCTTATTCTTCCCTGATCACGAATTTCGGTATCGCTACGTTATGAAATAATTCATTTCCAAAACAGAAGGTTTCTTAAGGCAGGCTAAACAAAAAGTCTGAAAGTAATTTTTTGAAACCAAACACATTTTGGAACAAAAATTTCTAGAGTATTCTAATTTAATACACCTTTCAAAGCCGTTTTTTAACTAACGTGTTGAGTGGAGGGCTGGTTTCTTTAACCAGGTCGAGCCAGAACTGATGCGTCTGTTCTATACCTTGTGAGCAAAATCCTTGTCCTTGTATTCACCATCAAGCAAAGGCATTAGCTTTCTTGCCAGCTGGTATTTGTAGATGCGGAACCACTCTCGAGTAGCATTTAGAGTCCTGGGAAATGCTCTTCCACATCTGCTAGGGTGTTGACCTGGCTAGCAAGTGGATCATTGTTTTCAATGGTCACCAATTTCCAGTCAGTTTCTCCATCATCCAGAAGGGCCAGCACGCCAATTACTTTTACCTAAATTAATATTTTGAATAAAACTGGCTTTTTATTTGGAAAAGTGCACAAAATATAATATTGCTACCTGAACAACAGCTCCTCTATGGTGCACTTTAGAGCCAATTTCGACCACATCGATAGGGTCATTGTCTCCCAAGGCACCGGTGTGTTCGTCTTTGTGGTTAGGATCTTCCCAGGTTTGTGGCAGAGCACCTAATGAAATTTGTAAGTCTATTTAGATACTATTCTCACCATAATTCCAAATGTAGCCGTGGAAGGGAATATGTTGTGAACGAATCGAGGTTTGCCTCCCTTCTCGTCCTGTTTGATAGGCGATGCCACTTCTTTAGTAGCCATCTGTAAACACACTTATTTTAATAAAAAAAAATATGTTTTAGAATAATAGTAACCTACTTCCATTTGGCATTAGACCAGCGAGAATTTCCACAACCATGTTAAAAACTTTGTTAGCTTTATCCGCATACAGGGGAATGTCGTGCCACGGAGAGAATTAGGCCGTTAGGACCTTCTGAAACACAAAAGATATAGTGTGTAGGATGGCGAGTTTAGGTGTATTATGATGGGTTCATATCAGTGTCTAAGTGAGCTGATCCTCATGATTTTGCTTATTTTGACTCGCCAGGAATCTCAATAAGTTTTTTAAATCCCTCATTGAGAGATTTTTTGAAAACTCTTGTATAACGCCTTGAAAATAATAAAAAATGCTGCCGCTTTTCCAGGTCCCTTGAAAATAAAGAGAGCAGGCCAACCAAAGTTGCCGAAAAACCAGGACGGGTATCATGGTTTTTATTCTACTTTTAAATTGCCCTTGTTTCATATATTCTTTGAGTAGCCAACTTGGATGGGGTATTTTGTGCATATTATCTTCATGGTATGAGTAATTTGAAAACGCCGTCACATCTCCCAAAATGTGTTTAAGAAGCCGATACATGAGTGTGCGGGAATTCAAATAGTCGCTTCTTTTTCTCATGATTCGCGTATTTTTTTTGGACGATACGTAAAAATGCCATGTTTTGGAGAAAAAGTGCCATGTTTTTGTGAAAATCTGCCACGTTTTCTGACAATAAGGTTTCTTAGACAAATCAATGATTTACACGTGAAATTTTGATGATTATCATTAGCTTGCTATTGATATGTCCAACAGCAAATTTGAAAAAAACGTGGCACTTTTCACTAAAACGTGGCACTTTTTCGCCAGAACGTGCATATTTCCGTTTTATCCATTTTTTTAATTTTAGTTCTAACTAGATGTATTTTACTGTTTATAATAGCATAAATGAAGCTCAGCACCGTGGCACACAATAGTTAAAAACGTGTGTAATTATATAGAAATATTTAAAAAACCTTAAATCAATAAGATTGACTGGACACCTGGATTCAAGATTGGCATCTCCATGTTGACGTTCTGGATAAAAAATATTCTGACCTGGAGAACGCGGTAGCACTTTTTCATATAACTTCGGGGTGTTTTAAAACAATCTTCAAAAAAATCTTTCAATTAGGTCTTGAAAAAAACATTATTGAGGTTCCCTGGCCATTCGAAAATTTTGATCCAAAAGTGCTGACTTTTTATGGTTAGAAGAATGCAATAAGATTTAAAGTCAACAATTTTAAGTGGTTTTAATTATTTTCGAACCAAAGACTGATTTTGGGTCTTCCGTGTTATGAACAGTGATTCAGATCAAGGCAAGTAACTCTCCACTCCATAATATAATTTGAATAATCCACTTAAACTTTAAATAAAAAACTGGGTACTTTTTTGTGCGAATATAATTTTTAGGTAAATTTCATTTGCCTAATTTTATTAAAATTCCTCATCTTTTCAAAGTGATGACATCATGTAGCACTGTGACTCTAGTTTCTAATAAAGTATCATTTAACTTAACAATCATACAAAATTTATAGCAAAAAGTAAGAAATTATAATCACTTCAGTCCGATTTCTTCTGCAGTCTTTTTGTTGAAATTTTGTCATCTTACGCATGCGCCAACCAGAAAAGCAGCGGCAGCGCTGAGCGTTTTTTAGTAAACTTTCATGCAGTGATTTTGCGCTCTCGCCTCAAGATTCTTGGTTCGATATTTTCGGGTAGAGATTACGAATGTTCTTCCATCTATGCATGTATTACATTTTTTGACGCGCTTTTCACTGCTACCATCTCTATTGCATTAAAAGAAGGTGCTGCTTTCACAATGTTTCGATCAAAGTTCAGATAACTAAATTATTATCAAACTTCTATGTAGCTTAAGTCTATGTAGCCTATGTAGTTATGTAGCTTTCTATGTAGCTTTTTCATAACGGTGTCAAGCATGTTAAAAAATAAGACTTTTTGATTCATATGATGTGTTTTCTCAGGGCGCATGACATAATAAGCGTAACATATAAAGAAAAGTCAATTCAAAATAGTGCCTTATATCGAATTGTACCATTTTTCGATTGTACTATTTTTAGTTTTTTTTTTTCAAACTTTATGCGATCTGATTTAAAAAAAGGCCTTTTAACTAAAACCATAAGATTTTTTGAGTATCACAAAAACTGCCATTGGAAAAGGTTTTTGACAAAAACTCACCAACGAAAATTCTATAGTCCAACGTGTTGAGATGGCCTAAATTAGAAAATATAATTAGAAAACATAATTTTAAAGCGTAGCACCTTTCTCGACCACTCTATATGCGACGCATTCAACGAGGAAGATGACATTTTGGCGGTTATTGCTTCAGTAGATTGACCCAAATTACGGTGTTCAAACAATATGGTGGAACTACTGCTCTACGAGTAGAAGAGCACTTCCACTTTCAGGGTTCAGAAAACTCCTGGATATTTGCTATTATTAGTGAGGGAAAACATTTTTAGCTTTTTTAATGTTTTTAATTTTCAAAAAATATTTTAATTCTCAACTATTTTGACAATTATTTAGGCTCTATCAGCAATGGGTACCAGTTTTCAAGCTTCGTCTCCCTGCTATAATTTAAGCTTTTACTTAGGCGCATAGTCGGACGCCTCTGAAAAACCACCGCCGCCGTCACGCCGGCGGCGTCGCCAACACCACCGCCGCCGGCGTAAAAATGTTGCTAAATTTCACCGCCGCCGCCGCCACCGCCGCTGCTTTGCCGCACCGCCGCCGCCAGCTAACGCTTCACTGTCAGAAAAAATTTTCTGTTTAAGTTATGTTTGCCATAGAATAAAATTTGGTTGCAGTTCAGAATCCCCCCCCCACGGGACTGATCAGGTGGAGGAGATAACTTCATATTGTGTTTCTCGACCCCGATTTCATGAGAAAGCCGGCTGTTTTTTTGGTTCTGAGAAAAAAAAAATTTTTCGAACCACAGGGGGTATCATGGTTTTTAGTCAAAATTGAAAATTAAATTGGCGCCTTTTGAATTTAAAAGGAATAAGGCTGTATTGGGAGGGAAGGAAATAAAAGGGGGCCACTTTTATGGCAGAACATTATAAATTTGAATATCTATATTCTACGACTGCCTCACCATGTTTTTCAACTAGGCCGTGGCAAAAAAAGACTCTATATGCATTTTATGGTCAAGAGTATTCTCGGAATCATGTCTAAGGTAAGTGTGTGCGCGCATCTCTAACTCTCAAGCCCCTGCGCCCCTTCGGGGCGCAGGGGCTTGGGGGCTTGGAGTTGAGATGCGCACACCCACAACCTTAGACACAATCACTCGAAAGTGACTCTGGATGCATGAAAAAGCATGCATACCAGAGTTTATTTATGCGGTAGGCCCAGTATTCAAAACTATGTTCAACATCTTCTTGTTAGTGGGCCCTGTGTGATCAGTGGCCCCTTTATTCCCTTCCCCTCCCATACAGCCCTTATTCCCTTTTAAATTCAAAAGGCGCCAATTTAAATTTTCAAATTGACTAAAAAACCATGATACCCCCCTGTGGTTCGAAAAATTTTTTTTCTCAGAACCAAAAAAACAGCCGGCTTTCTCATGAAATCGGGGTCGAGAAACACGAATATGAAGTTATCTCCTCCACCTGATCAGTCCCGTGGGGGGGGATTCTGAACTGCAACCAAAATTTTCGCAAGAGAACAATAAATTCTAAATTATGTCATTTTATCATATTTTCGTAAGATGACCATTCAAAACAAGCATTGTTTTGGTACTTTGTAAAATTGTCTTGTTGGAGTCTTTCTTCCTGAAGAGAGCATAGCCATGATACTGAATAGTCTTTACACTCTTGCACTTGTAGCTGGCGTTGCTAAGATGTCAAAGAAATCGAAGTATATGCTAGAAGGTCAAGCTGTACTGTAAAATGTACAAAACCAATTTGCTTTTTACCTCAATTCTGACTTCCAGAAGTCTCATGGATTACAAGTACCAAGAAAAGCATCGCTGCTACCGCCGCCGCCACCACCGCCACCACCGCCACCGCCGCCACATCGCCGCCACATCGCCGCCACCGCCGCCGCCGACCTCATTTTCAGCCGCCGGCGCGCCGCCGCGGCACCTCATATTTTGGCGGCGCCGCCGGCGGCGGCGGCGGCAGCGATCCAACTATGCTTAGGCGCAAGTAGGGCACCATATATTAGGATGAATAAAAAAATTATTACTAAAAAATTCGCATCCAAGATGCAGCATCGATATCCGACGCAATTTATAACGAGACTGGGTCATACAACTATTAACCCTCTTTTGCCGTTGGCCATATTTTGGCCAGCTCGAAAATTCATATAAAATAGGACTAATTTCTTACATTCAGATGTAATTTTTTTTGAAAAAGATAGAGAAAAAGTTGGCGATCATTTAAGTGGTAAAAAGACTGAACAGAAGACTGAGAAAATTTGCTAAAAATTTAATCAAAAGTTGTATTTTCGGTCATTTTCTACTACATGATTTATAACTTTATTTGGTTAGTATACCAGGAATATCATTTTCCCCATGCCTTTTACTTATGCAATATAAAGCACTATTCCTGCAGATAACAATGCATTTTTAATTGCAAGTACAGAAATATAAAAGTTAGATTTTTGAAGCAATTAAAATCGTGGCCATATTTTGGCCAACCGGCCCAAAGCGGTATTTAAAAAAAAACTATGTAAGCCATTGATTTATTATCCATTTATCGCTTTTTCATTACTCTTTGTGGTGAATTTCCGTTCTGTTCACCACGTAATTATTTTTTCAAGGGAAATGAATGCAAAATTGAGTTAGCCATAATAGGAAACGAGACAGAAGACAAATTTTGAAAAATCAAGCGTTTTGCGCGTTAGATGCGCGGAATGTAGAAATCACTGCTCAGCAGTGTTTGAAAAATGATAGTGATAATGATAATGATACTGATAATTAGCGAGTAAAATATAATGACAGTGATAATCACTATCATTATCATTTGAAAAACTATCACTATCATTTTGAAAAACTATCACTATCACCTTAGCTATCATTTTGTGAACTATCATTTTAGCTATCATTATCATTTAGGCAAACTATCATTATCATCATTGTTTTGGAATTATCACTATCAAGTTATGACTCTCTGTATCAAGTCTTGATACGTTTCTATTGGTCATTGGTTTTAGCTGCTTTGACATAATATTAAATTGCACTGTTTTAGCTCGAATGGAAGTAGAAACGACGAGAAACTCAAGCGAGACCTTTTAGCATCAAACACGACTCAAACACCGAAAGAAAGCGGAATTCCATATGAGTCAATTTTCCGAGAAGGTCAACAAGGATGGTGTCGAAATGCTTTCCTGTTCACAGTGCAATCAGGTTTGTCTCTCAGTGGTGTTTTCGCTGTGTAAATATTTTTCTTTAGAATTTCAAGTCTCCGTCTTCGTCCACTGTATTGAAAAAATCATTGGCAAGCAAAGCACAAAGACATAGCGCTAGCCTGCGATGTTGAATCAATAGGATCAAACGTCCTTCAAATATAAACTTGATTCAGGTCCTGAAAAGTTCTAACTTTAGCTGCCGAAATGCACAAGACGATGAAACAATTCTTTCCGCAAGTCTGAGGAGGTTATTGAGAAGCTCAAGCATCAATTTCAAATCTTACAATAAGGCCATCAATAACGGTTGACATCTGGACAGACGAGTCGTTGAAAAATTCGTATCTAGTATACTTATTATTTACAGTTGTCTCTTGCATGCTGATTGCATTCTATTAAAGGCGTGACTATGCATCTTATCAAAGTGAATTCGCTACAAAGAGTATTTCTGGGATTGCGCCACCTGAATTCTCTCACACAGCCGAATACATTCGTGCAGAGACTGAAGAATTGTTGCAGGTCTATGGACTGGATCTATCAAAAGTCTTTAAAGTGGTTACTGACAATGGCTCCAACATGAAGAATGCTTTTATGGACGAGACTCAATGTTGGTTCATTTTGTTGTTATATGTTAAATTTTCTTAAGCTGAGAAATCCTGAATTTAGTGGTACCCAATGCTGATGAATTCAATGATGACGATTGGGATGAAGATGAGGACGAAGACTTTGACCCTTTTGTAGATGAATCGATTTTGCGGTACATTTTTTTAGAAATAACGCCTTTTTAATTCAGTGTTAAGTGACGCGTTCCCTCGTCGACTCAGTTGCTTCGCACACACTCTCCAGCTTGTTTTAATGAAAATTTTCAAGCTTGAAACACTGGTTCTCAAATTGCTGAGTATAATGTCACTAGCATAGTACCAGAATAATGATAATCACCAGTCTAATTCGAAACGATACCCCTGTTTCTTAGCTACATTTTGAGGGGTCGTGTGCTTGAAAATGTTAGACTTTTCATAGCTAAAAACTCAATGCCACAAAGTGCTTGGGGGGGGGGGGTAGGTTGTGTTCTCTAATAGACGCCCATGGGCTTCTAATAGAGAATATACGGTAATCATAATAAAAGTTCTTCAAAATGATAGTGATAATGATAGTTTGCCAAATGATAGTGATAGTGGAAATCATAGTTGGCAAAATGATATCACTACCATTTCCCAAATGATAGCTAAAATGATAGTGATAGTTAAAATGATAGTTGGCAAAATGATATCACTATCATTTTCCAAAATGATAGTTCTAAATGATAATGATATCATTATCATTTTCACTATCACTATCATTTTCCAAACACTGCTGCTCAGTGACGTGCAAAAGGTGTGAAATACCGCTGCACATCTAATTTTTCGAGTCATTGATGGTTTGTATGGGAGTGATTACGAAATTTAAAAAAATTCAAACAATTGTCTTCGAAATAGCGTCAGTTTTCGAATTGACGCCATAACTATTTTTACCGCTTCGAGCCGGTTGGCCAAATTTGGCCAGTTCAGAATTCAACTTTTCTGAATTTTTTTTCGGCCCTTGTGATTTTCTTCCCAGGATGTCTTATGAAAATGCAAAAATTTATTTAAAAAGAAGAATCTACGAGACGCCGGCAAAAGAGGGTTAAAAATTCCGCGCGGGCCGGAATTTTTACTGATATTTGTGCTCGGAAATAACCCCAGTTATGGAACTGCCTTATTACTCATGTTTTAAATTTTCACCATTCCTAGTTTTGGGCTTAAAGAAAGCTAAAATTTCAAGCTGAAATGTCTGAGCTCAAATTTGCTGAAATGCTACGAAAATTGGATGTAAAAACAAGCAGTTTCGAAAATTTATAAATTTTGGTCTTGTTTCGCATGATTCTTATAGTTTAAATTGAAAACACCCGTCAAAATGTGTAAATCTCCCGTCAAATTTTTAAAACTTCTTGTTCTCGGTGATTACTTTTTATTTTTTTCGTATTTTTGCACCAGCATGTAGCCCTGAACCTCTAGTTTCTAATGACCTATCAACTGGCTGAGTACAATATGCAAAATTAAAGGGGCATGCTCGCTGCCGATGGGAATATTTTAAAAGGCGGGTGCCAGGGAATTTAAACGAGAATTATTTTGAAATGCAAATTTGTTGAGTATTCTACCAGGAGTGCCAAATACTTGATCAATCTAACGGTATACGTGCTTAGTGCAAAAGCGGCGGCCTGCTGCGAAAGTTGGTTGTCGGTTCATTCTGATTGGAAGCAATATTTTTCCTTTAGTTTTAATAAAATGCGACATTTTAATTCTCGTTTCGTAAAAGCCCAAGTGCAGCCCCCCCCCCTCCAAGAGTATTTTTCTCTAAGCGTTCTATTTGGGTTCCCTTGATTTTTTTAAGTTTTTTTTGCAATGTGTAGCGCGCTAACTAACGTTTAGGCTTGGAGCTTAGGTCTTAGGCTTAGATGAAAAAAGTTAGCTTAGAGAAAAGCACTCTTTGCAGGGATGTTGCAATTGGGTTGCTGTCTTCTCGTTTGAATTTCACTGGTACCCGCCTTTCGAAATATTCTCATCGGGGGCGATGCCCCTTTGTGCCCCTGAGAAAAATTATATTTTTTCAAACTACACCTATTTTTTTCAAAATGAATTGTTCTCCCACTTTACAATATTGTGTTCAGCCAGTTGATGGCTCATTAGAAACTGGAGATTCAGAGCTACATGCTACCGCAAAAAAATTGAAATTTACAAAGTAAACACCGAGAACAAGAAGCTTTAAAAAAAAATTGACGGGAGATTTACACATTTTGACGGGTGTTTTCACCTATAGCCATTCTTATATGTTTTAAATTTTGTGTCCTGCTACGAAAATTCCGGCTATATATGCATTCGCATCTCTGGAAAAAAAAGATGCCTTGGTCCTCCTGTTGATTTTTTTTGAAATTTTTTTTCTTCCAAAAGTTGGATTCGAACATAGTTTGAATACTGGGGCCTACCGCATAAATAAACTCTGGTATGCATGCTTTTTCATGCATCCAGAGTCACTTTCGAGTGATTTGTGTCTAAGGTATGTGGGTGTGCGCAATCTCAACTCCAAGCCCCAAGCCCCCTGCGCCCCCGAAGGGAATGAACTCTGTTTCATTTTAGAGTTTATTTCACTTCACATTTCCTCCGCACACCCACATACCTTAGACACAAATCACTCGAAAGTGACTCTGGATGCATGAAAAGTATGCATACCGGAGTTCTTTATGCAGTAGGCCCCAGTTAATAAAACTATGTTCAAATTCCATCTTTTTAGGTTCAACAAAGGTGTTTAAGTCAGAAAATGAACAAAAGCCATAGGGGCCCAAGGCAAAAAATGACCAAAAACCACAGGGGGGCCAAGGCAGTCGAAATTTTTTTTTCTTCGAAAAATGGCCTTCCCACGTTTTTTGCCGTTTCTATCGTTTTTAGAGCATCTACATAAAGTATTTTTTATCGGTCTGTCTGTCAAGTTTTTCGTGTTAAGAACGCTGGCTAACCCACTTTCATATTGTTTTATGTTTGTTATCAACACATCTAAGGCTAAATCGGGGTTGTTGAGCTCGCTAATGCTATCAGATTTTAATGGTAAAATATGACTGCTCAAAAAAGGGATTGAACCTATCCCTTCAAAATTGCGTGAAACGAATTTCATTGTGACGAAACGTTTTCAAATTCGAAAAGTTGGAAAAACCAGGTATGCTCAAGGGGGTCATCGAACCTGAGTCCTCAAACCTGTCAAAATAAATGTTTTAGGCGCCAAATGGCGCCTCTTCGGCTTTTATGAAATACTTAGACCTCAAAAAACGCATTTTTGGGCTACCTCAAATAGTATACCTTAGCCGGTGTTCTTCTATTAGAAGCGTTGTATCCTTGGGAATAGCTTAGAGAGAGACGAGAGCGACACGACTTCTTAATACCTTTATTCGGACACTAACTCATCCTGAACACAGACGTTCAGACCTTATATATTACAACAATAACGAATCACTGCGAGACAACAAGTGATCCAAATCACACTATACATCACCGTCCCCCGTACAACGGGTTGGATGGACAGAGATTTCATTCATTAGGAAGCTTTTTCTTGTAGCTCTGCTTTCCAATTGGCTGCAGCAGCATTCTTCGCTTCCGACCCTTGCTGAGCGACGAACTGTTTGGAAAGCAGTGGTCCACCACAGGCGCTTCACCATCAGGGAGAACGAGCAGTAGACACAGGAGAGGCTGAGCCAGCAGAACATTTTCGAACTGATCCGCTAGAGCTTCATCTTGAGCTGCCTCTTGCACTGGAACGACCAACTTTGGACGACTGAATGCACTGAGCCACACATCCAGAGATTCATCCATCAGTGGCAGACGAGAGAAAGCAGATGGCACCATCATCTTTCGACCAAAGAAGATTTCACCTGGAGACTTACCACCCAGAGCCAACGAAGGAGCGTTTCTGTAAACTCAAAGAACCGGTTGACGTTTCCTGTCGAATACCTCCTTTCTTCATCTTGTCAAGAGCAAATTGGAAGGTTGCCACGAAGCTGTCAGACTACTGCGTGAAGATTTGCTGATCCCACTTGCTTAGCAATACTGACTGAAAAAAGAAGAGCATCACCACTGCTGACCAAACTTTTCGGATGCCTAAGACGACTGAAGAGAGACTTCAACTTGTACACTACTGCTGCTGCCGATACCGACTGCATCACGAAAGTTTCCGCATACTTGGAGAGACTGTCCACCAGAACAAGGCACGACTGACCATTCAGAGAGTTGGCTAGGTTCATATGCACTTCTTGTCACGGCTTGACTGGAACAGAAGACGACTTGAGAGGCTGTTTGACTGGAGCTTCAGCTTGCTGGGCACACTCACTGCAGACAGCGACTGAGAGTTAGATTTCTTCTTCCATCTTCGGCCAAAAGAATTGAGATCTTGCCAACCTTTTCATCCGACTGATCCTAGATGACCTGCATGGAGCGTCATCAGCACTTGATGACGATGCTAGCCGGCACAACCACACGCTTGTTGAGCACAGACCATAGACCACTGAAAGATGCTGACGCCGGCTGTAGAGTTCACTGCACTCTCCAGACTGTGACGACGACTTTGGCCGCCGATTCGAGATGCACTGATCACTTGACTGAAAACTACATCATCTTCGACGGAACTGACTAGCTCATCAAACGAGATTGGAAGGCTGCTAATACTTGCGGCGAGTTCCCGACCGAATTCTTCTTCGCTGACTTCCAGAGCACCGATGACCACATCACCATCATTGTTCCAGGACTCTTCAGACTGAGCATCCTGTTGACTGATTGGAACCACTACTGCATTGACTGAAGACTGCATCAGCGGCACACTGAAAACCCCGAGCGCTTTGAGAGCAGAAAGTCCCAGAAGATTGAGCGCACATTTCTTAGCCACAAAGAAAGCCAGACTGCTAATCTGTTGGCTTTGCCCGCGCAGGTTCGAATCCTACCGAGTACGCCAATGTTGTATCCTTGGATAAGTTTAGAGAGAGACAAGAGTGACACGACTTCGTAATAGCTTTATTCGGACACCAACTCATCCTGAACACAGACGTTCAGACCTTATATACTACAATAATAACGAATCAGTGCAAGACAACAAGTGATCCACTATACACACTATACAGGAAATTGATCCAAATCACACAATAAACCACGAAGAAATACGGTATGCTGCCCCATTACATGTAGCATAATGGATTATCACAAACGCTGCCCTATTAACTGTTATGAGGCCATTAATTTCAGCCTGGATCCCTTACGTTGTTTTTTCCTGAAAAATGCCTAGGCTCTCTGTTCTTTTTAAGGTGATCGTGTTAAAGGTGATCATGTTAACCATAATCAACCTGCTGACTATAATCACACTATTGGTTCCTACACACTTTTCCGCATGGCACTTTGCCGCAAGACACTGTCTGCGGCAAAGTGTCTGCGGCAAAGTGCCATGCGGCAAAGTGGTTATGTACGAAAATAATTCTCCCTCAAGGTCAATGGGGCCATAAACGCTGTAGATAAAAATTATCATAAAAAACAAAAAGATTTTTTGAAATGCAGCTATTTAAAACTTTGTAAACTAAAAGTTTGATTTTGGTAAAATGAGCTTCATGAACAAGCTGGTGTTTTCACATTTTGTAATGACTATTGAAAAATAATGCCTTCATCGTGAATAAATAAAATATATTTAAGCAATGACTACCATTGCTACTAACCCTTTTGGACAGCAACGCCACTTCCCAAAAACCATACAGAAGAAGAATAAAAAAGGGTGTCTGAAAGGGAGAATTTTTCAGTGCAACAAGAATTTGGTGGGGAAGTGCAGGAATAGAGCAATAATAGTATTAGTGGTATAGACTTCTAACAGTTTAACAAACATTTAGTTGGATCGATTCAACATCTTGGATATACTACTACCAACAACAGCTAAGCTTGTTTTTTCCTTTAATTTGTGAGGGAAGAAGCCATAGTGTTAATAGCTAAGCTGTAATCTTCTCTAATTCCACTACATTTATTTGAGACTTTAAAGGCTGTAAAAACTTTAATCTTCCTATTAAAAGCATGGCATTGACAATCAGTGTCCCAAAAAACCGAAACGGAATGCCACAAACCGAAGCAGAAACCGAAATTCGGTTTTCGGTTTCGGTTTATGCTCATGAAACTTTCAGTTTCGGTTTTCGGTTTTTAAAACTTTCAGTTTCGGTTTTTAAAACTTTCGGTTTCGGTTTTCGGTTTTTAAAACTTTCGGTTTCGGTTTTCGGTTTCGGTTTAAAACGTTCGGTTTTCGGTTTCGGTTTTAAAACGTTCGGTTTTCGGTTTCGGTTTTAAAACGTTCGGTTTTCGGTTTCGGTTTTAAAACGTTCGGTTTTCGGTTTCGGTTTTTGATACTTTCGGTTTCTGCTTTTGATTTCTGCTTTTAAAACTGATTTTTCGTTCGTATACTTCTGCATATTATGTGAATTTTGTTTTTATTTTCGTGGATATTCGTGTGGATCAAGACAATAAGAAACTTTGACTTCATACCCAAAACCGAAAGCACAAACCGAAACTTGAAAAGCAGAAACCGAAAGTTTCATGAGCATAAACCGAAACCAAAAACCGAAAATTTCACAAGCAGAAGCATTATGCTTCTGCTTCTTTTCGGTTTCTGCTTTCTGCGGTTATATTTCGGTTTCTGCTTTCCGTTTCGGTTTTTTGGAAACACTGTTGATAACTCTAAAAACGGCAAAAAGGTGCAAACAGTTACAAATACTAAAATAAATTACCTTCGCTAATTAATTGGTCAAACATGTATTTCGCCCCCTATGTCGTTCCGTCATCACATAAATGTTTTTTTTCAGAAATTAGTGGGAGAGTTGTAGAATGATAATTGCAGATCACTTTTTCTAATAGTACCGGCCTAGTCGCACCATTCCTTCGCCTCCTCAAACCCCCCCCCTGGTAGCCTGGTCAGGGGTAGTTTTCGGTATGGTTTTGAGGTCAAATTGTTTTTACTTGAATATTGTTATATTTGCTTGTTGTCTTGTGAGTCTTGGCGCTAGTTCGGTTGCATTTTTTCTGGTGATCATTTAGGTATATTGAAAACAAGAAATGTTGAAAAAAGTCGGCCGTAAATAAGCCAAACCAGGTACCCTTAAAGCTTTGATATCAGGGAGACTGCTGGTTTAACCCTTTCTTCTGCGATTTCTGAGGAACTTTTGTTTAATTTTGTGCTGCTTGTTGGCCTTTCTTGTAGCTCTTAAAATTCTCTACAAGTATTGACCACAAATTGAGCAGTTAAATGCAACTATGACACATCTAGGACCATTTTATGGTTAAAATTGAGGATTTTCGAAAAATGTCCTTTTTAGGGAAAATCAAAAATTCTCTGTGAAATTCTAATCACTCAG
Organism: Ditylenchus dipsaci; assembly: GCA_004194705.1. NCBI lineage: Eukaryota > Metazoa > Nematoda > Chromadorea > Rhabditida > Anguinidae > Ditylenchus > Ditylenchus dipsaci. The sequence continues at coordinate 18,264 of SADC01000508.1, forward strand.
ATACAAGTTTGTGCGCGGTAGAGAGCCCTGATTACGCCCTACCTTTTGGGATATTACCACCTAGGTGGTGAATTTATTTGAGGGAGTACCACCCATATTTTGCACAAATTCCACGTGGTTGGGAGACCGTATTTCCTCTAATAGGAGCAACCGCTCTAATAAGCGCACCTGTTCTAATAAGCGCACCCCTAGCAGTAGATTGAAAAATAAGCGCACCCACTCTAATAAGCGCACCCCCTCATTTTTTGAAAAAGCTGAAAACTACAATTTTATAAAAAAAATACAAACAAAAAAGCTCAATTCGTATTCAAAATTATCTCGAAAAAATTTCTGCGTTGTTCACAAGCTTTGTCTGAGAAACAGTTCCGTTTTTTGGAACGGTCGTACTGTTCCCTTGTACTCGGATGCACTAAGTTTATACAGGTTTGCACTTCCTTTCAAATGTTCAACTTTCCACTTTGGAATTATTTAGGCTCCTGATGTCTCATGGAATGGTCCTTTCGAGGCACACCTCCGCAAGAGTTATGACAAATGGATGGCAAATGACGCACAAGAAGAATACACAAGTGTTGGGAAGCGAGGACGTCCAAATACACTGCTTCAAATAACATGGGCTATTCCGGAGGGGCGTTACGAAGTGTAAGTGGCGCGATCAGCTATTGGAGATGTGTCAGCCATCGAAGAAATGGATGTTGAGCAAGATGGTGAAAACGGTTACTTGAGCGACGAATCATTGGAGTTTGATGTTTGATTGTTTGAGCTTTTATGCTGTTATAGAATTGCAATAAAATTTGTTAGCTTCACTGGTGTTTACTAAGGTTTTCGCTGTGTTGAAAAATAAGCGCACCCGTTCCAATAAGCGCACCTGCTCTAATAAGCGCACCCCTAGCGGTAGATCGAAAAATAAGCGCACCGGTGCTCCTATTAGAGGAAATACGGTAGGTGAAAATTACCTACCGTATTCTCTCTAATTATACACCACCCCCTGATTCTAAAACGTGTTCTTGGCATTGTGTTTTTGACTTATTTTTTGGAGATTGCTCATAGGCAAGTTACTATCTATTTTGTAGCTCATCTCACTGGCTACAAAATGGATAGTAACTTGCCTATGAGCACTCTCTAAAAAATAAGTCAAAACACAATGCCAAGAACACGATTTTTAATTAGGGGGTAGTGTATAATTAGAGAGAATACGGTACTTTCAGATGCTGTATTACCCGTTCGATTCCCTCCTTTTTCAATATTTTTTTTAAGCCATCGTGCTCAGCGTGAAATTCTGCACAAAACGCATAGTTTGGTACACACAGCCTTTCCCGTGTTAAGGGGCCATTGCCGTCTCCGACCACGGTTGTCCCCGCAAATTCAAAAAAATTCCTAATCATTGAACTTCTGTACGGATTCCTATGTTTGGTTTCTAACAAAACTATACCTAAGATTAAATTTTAGGCCTTGTTTTGTTAGAAACCAAGCCGAAAAATCCGTACAGAAGTTCAATGATTGAGCGAAATTTTTCGAATTGGCGGGGGCAATCCAGAACGCGTGGCCATGGGCCATGGCCCGTTAAAATCAAAAATTTTTTTGTTCGATATATATTAAAAAAAAGAAAAAAATGTATGATGAGTATAAAAATTTCACATTTCAATTACTTTAAAGAGATTATTACTTGACTCTTACCCGAGAGCCCTGATGATTGTAAATATTCCCAGAACAAAAGTCAAACAGAACAACAAAAAACAAATAGAGTGGCAGACCAGCAAGGGCAAGCTATGCCAACCATTTACATTGTGACTTTTCCTCCTTTTTCTTTCCTCGATTTTCTCTTGATGAATGTTGCTTTGGCTAGCTCCATTATTGCTTCTTCTATTCAAACTGGTGAATGGAGAGAATCTACTGGTCTAGGCTCTTCTTCAATCACCACACTCACGCAGTTATGGCATCTTACCACTGGAGGTCTTGATAGTTCAACATTTACTTCTTTTTGTAACTTTTTTAAGACAGAAATCGGTGGAAGGATGAGCATAAATGCAGAGCAGCATTGTTCAGCTAGTCTTTTCATCCCAAATATACCAAAAAATAATTAGAGTAAATTATAGAATGATTGGCCGGTCAACTACGTGGTGGCCAATAGTCAATTACCAAAGAAATTTTTGAGGTGAGCTATTAAGCTTTTCTGCTTCAACGAAAAGAAAAAATAAAAAATCGATAGAAGTTCACCAGCAAGCAAAACAGATCAACAAAATTGATAATCTGACGAAAGGAGGAAAACCGAACCGTAAAGTCAATAGGAAAAGATTAGAGTTTAAGTCACACTGAGCAGGAGTCACACTTGCCCCATGTGAAATGAATAATGCTGTAATACCCCTAATACACGGGCACCTCTATTTGCAGGGTACTCTCTAATAGACGAACAGCCTTGGAGACCGAAAATTGTGGGGTTAACCATGTTTCATTGCATTTTTAACATGAAGTCGAAAAAAAATTGGGGGTTAAAAAATAGACGAGCATCTATTTAAGAGAATACGGTATTACAGTTAACTAACAATTCTAAATAACAATATTTTAAAAATATGAATTGCTTTTTGGGAGCAAATTCGGTATTCACACCCCAGTCAACTTCGGTATATACACCCCAGTCAACTTCGGTATACACACCCAGTCAACTTCGGTATACACAATCCCCAGTCAAAAGCCAGCTTGGGGACCAAGGCAAATTTTTTTAATTTTTTTTGTAAAAAAATTTTAATTTTTTCACAGAAAATAATTTTCTAAAAAATTAATAACTTTTTTTACGAAAAAAATTAAAAAATTTGCCTTGGTCCCCCAAGCTGGCTTTTGACTGGGGTGTGTATACCGAAGTTGACTGGGGTGTGAATACCGAAATTTAGCCGCTTTTTGTCCCTTTTAGCGAGAAAGCAGCCAACTTGTATTGCAATAAAATAATAAATACCTGGTGGAAGAATTAGTTGAAGAATGATCCACAGAAGCTCTATGAGATGTGCGACGACTCATTTTTTTATTTTAATACTAGGAAATTATAGCGACTCTCTAGAACTATATGTTTACTAATAGGTTTACAACCTCAGCCAATTTGAAGTGGGCTGACTCTGAACTAAACTGCCGAGAAAGGCAGAGAGAAGAAGGACAAGCTAGCTAGTAAAAACGTATTGGCGGTGCATTCATACAGTAGCGGAAAAAAGTATTGGAGCAAGCACATATTTTTTGAAAATCATTGTGTAGCTTTCCAAATTCACAACATTCCACAATAATTTTCAACCAAGGAGGTTGCCCGCAATCTCAGCTACATTTTGAGCACAAATATGCCAAAAAAGATTAATTTTTTGTTAGCATACCAATGCTATATGCAAAGCCACTCATTTCTGGGGTGGAAAAAAGTATTGGAGCAAGCGCTGTTTCGTTAATGTTTCAAGATTTTAGGAGTTGTTTGCTAGTTATTTTTAATGAGTTTTACAGCACTGTTTCTTAGCTACAATTTGATAGGTCAAACACTTCTTTTTGATCATTCTGAGAAAAGTTATGACCATCAACAAAAAGTGTCAATTTCTAGTCAAAATCAAAGTAAATCTAAGGAAAATGGTTGTTTGGTCACATAAATACTGACTTTTCTTAAAAGTTTGAATATCAAGATTGACCAGTTAATGCACTGTTTGAATATTTAACAATTTCTTTACAAAATGGCATGTAAGCCTTTTTTTAAGGATTGCACAGGGCTGAGAAACGGACGGTTGAAGTGAAAGAAGTAAAAAAACATCTATTTTTGCCTTATTTTGAGACATTTTCACTTCTTTCAACTTCAACCGTCCGTTTCTCAGCCCTGTGCAATCCTTAAAAAAGGCTTACATGCCATTTTGTAAAGAAATTGTTAAATATTCAAACAGTGCATTAACTGGTCAATCTTGATATTCAAACTTTTAAGAAAAGTCAGTATTTATGTGACCAAACAACCATTTTCCTTAGATTTACTTTGATTTTGACTAGAAATTGACACTTTTTGTTGATGGTCATAACTTTTCTCAGAATGATCAAAAAGAAGTGTTTGACCTATCAAATTGTAGCTAAGAAACAGTGCTGTAAAACTCATTAAAAATAACTAGCAAACAACTCCTAAAATTTTGAAACATTAACGAAACAGCGCTTGCTCCAATACTTTTTTCCACCCCCAGAAATGAGTGGCTTTGCATATAGCATTGGTATGCTAACAAAAAATTAATCTTTTTAGGCATATTTGTGCTCAAAATGTAGCTGAGATTGCGGGCAACCTCCTTGGTTGAAAATTATTGTAGAATGTTGTGAATTTGAAAGCTACACAATGATTTTCAAAAAATATGTGCTTGCTCCAATACTTTTTTCCGCTACTGTACGTCCATCTACTTGTCTACAATCAGGTCCTCCATTTTCGCCACAGCTTAATGAAAAAGAGAGTTTGCTTGCTTTTTTTTTCTTCCTCCACTTCACTCCTAATCTTCATTCCGCACGCTTCTCATAGAGGAGGAATGAAGGGAAGATCTAATAATGCGGTGGAACACCAAAATAGAAAAGGCAAAACTAATATAATCCCTTCACTCTGCAACCATTCCCTAGATACCATAAAGATAGCTTTGAGATTTCAATTTTCAAAACACGCACATTGTTTTGAAACTAATTATGTTGACAGCAACAAGAATTTATTAAAAAAGTATGCAAAAAGAGTTTGTGGAATTATATCGATAAAACTTTAATGTTCGTAAAGAAGTAAAAACATCCTGATAAAAAATTAAAGTTTTGCTAAAGCTAAAGGACAAGCCCGAAAAAAATTCTGACTAAATCGACTTACACAAGCCTAGCAAACGGATGTAGTCTTCCAGCGATGCGTTTTGCAATAAGGTAAGCAATATTTGTAGAAGAAATTTAGGAAGAAGAATGGACTTTGAATCAAAAAGAAAGCTATGAAAAAGATAGGGTGGCGAATAACAAAGAGAGCAATGGACAAACTTCCGAGCCAAAAAATACAATTCAAATTCCCCAACAACACTTCAAAGAGAAGTTTATTCCAACAAGACAAAATGAGGGCGTGACAAATAAATCATACAAATCAAGCAAATCATGATTGGAATTTCGGTTCATAATCTACTTGTTGATTCAGCAGCTCAACCAGAACACCCTCGACAGCCACAATGGATGCACTCAATGACACGGCCCTAAAAAGCAGAAAAATTTGTTCTATCTCGTAATTTAGACAAAATCAGCGACTTACAGCCTCGATCTTAGACTTTGGTACACGACAAATACAATTGGTCCCAAAATTGGTATCTCTTGTTTGAACACACCGCAGACAGCAGAGATTCTCAAAGCCTTGTTTCTTCCACTTGGCGACCAGAGCAGCATCCACAAGTTTGGCGTCCACACAAAATTGGTAGAGTTCCCGGCTGATTTTCTCTTCTTTGTAGTATAAATCGAATAGGTAACGAGAGCGCTGTGATGAATCTGAAATAGAAAGAGTTTTAGAATATATGAAAGGCCATAGGACAAAAATCAAACCCTGAATATTGGCCAGACAGTCTCTGTTCTGCGCTTTCCTTCATGTGGATCTGTCTCAGCTTCACGCATCTTGGCTTCGAATTCTTCTAAAGTTGGCTCGACCAAATCCCAGCCATCTGGTGTCTTCTTTCGCATCCTGCGCAACTTTGTGGTCAATGACATCTGTCTGGACTGATCTGATATAAAAAAGTTGTTTAACATGTCAATTAACTGATAAAAACAAGCCTTTCATTGTATCTACCGTATTTACCCTAATGAACCTAGTTTTTGCTGAAACCACGCTTTCAGCAAAATAACGTTTTATCCACTATGTTTAGGAGATTGAAAAAAGGGGGTTATTAAACTACGTTTAGGAGATTGAAAAGGGCAAGTAAAAAAAGCCGAAAAAGGGTGTCGGATAACAGGGTTTTTGACCTTTTTAAGATGAAATTGCAGGATTTTTAAAAAAGGATCTGCAAAATTGGAATCTTGCCGATATTTACCGCTGCATGACGTTTGCTCAAACGACACTTGCTCAAACGACACTTGCTCAAACGACAGTTGCTCAAACGACTATTGCTCAAACGACACTTGCTCAAACCAACAATTGCTCAAAACGACAATTGCTCATCGGTTTACTTTTCTGGCCAGATATAACGGAGTGGAGAGTGATTAAACTGTCGTTTAAACAAGTGTCGTTTAAAGGGGCATACCAGCGCGTTACGACTGACTACGACCGGATACAAATTATGACCGGATACCACGACCGGATACAAACACGACCGGATACAGTTTTCCTGTAAAAGTTAAAATAAGTGTGTTTAAACCATACGTTTGAGTCCGTCCTAACGTGCGCTGGCCTACCCTGAGCATAAGCCTAAACCTAAGTGCGTGAAAATTCGAAAAATCGAAAAAAGTTGAAAAAAGTCAACAAAGTCAACAAATTTGGCACTGTATCAGGTCGTGGTATCCGGTCGTGGTATGTGGTCATAATTGTATCCGGTTGGGTTTTACCGCGCGTTACACGGGCAATTTCAAATTTGCAAAAGGCGGGGACCAGATCAGTGTTCTCAATAGTCAGAGGCAGAATAGAAAGTCAGAATGAAATTCAAAAATTCTGACAGTCAGAAAGCGCGGGAAATTTTTCTGACTGTCAGAAATGAGAGTCAAAAAAAAAATCGATCAAATCACGCTGTTTTTTCCCTGTCTGATCGTCATTTCTGAGAGTCAGAAAGAGTCTGACAGTCAGAATAATTTCCCGCGCTTCTGACTGTCAGAATTTTTGAATTTCATTCTGACTTTCCATTCTGCCTCTGACTATTGAGAACACTGGACCAGATACATTCAAACGAGAATTATTTTAGATACAAATTTGTCATTCTATACAAAAAGCTATACACCGTGTTGGAATCGAACTCGACCACGTTCGGACTACATCAGCAAATTACCACTGAGGGGGCAGGGCGAACTCGTATTCGCAAAACTCGTATTCGTAAAACTCGTATTTGTCAAAACTCGTATTCGCAAAACTCGTATTTGACAAAACTCGCATTCGACAAAACTCGTATTCTACCAAAATTCGCTTGTTTTTATGAGTTAAACACACATTCACAAGGCAACATTCCAATATATATCCGACTGATAAGCGTTATTGTCTTTAAAATCTACTCATACTAACTGTGATTCTGTTTTACTTTATTTTTCCTCAGTCAACACAACTACTGGATCCATTTTGTTCGCTCGAAGTGCTGAAGTCCTCATCATCACTGTTCATCTTGACTAAAACACGATGTATATTAGACGAGACACATACAAACAAGCTAATTTGGTTAGAATACGAGTTTTGTCAAATACGAGTTTTGTCAAATACGAGTTTTGCGAATACGAGTTCGCCCTGCCCCCACTGAGCTACCCTTGCTATTGGCTGTGATCATAGTCGGGGGTCAACATTGTTGACCCTCAACATTTAATGTTGACCCTTAATGTTGACCCCACCCTCAACATTGTCGACCCTCAACAACGTTGACCCTCAACATTTGTTGTTGACCCCAAAATGTTGACCCCAAATGTTGATAGCACCTTCAACATTTTACCCCTCAACATTTTGTTGACCCCAATGTTGGGACAATACTTTTTCTCCGACTAAAACACTTTTTTTCCGACTAAAAATTTTTTTTCCGACTAATTTTATTTCCGACTAAAACACTTTTTTCTCCGACTAAAATACTTTTTTTTCCGACTAATTTTCTTTTTCTCCGACTAATTTTAATTCTCGACACGAAATCAACCATTTTTAAAAAATTTTGTGTGAAATTCAAGGGTGGGCAAAGACCAGATGGCTGGAGACCCACTCCGGAATGGCCAAAAGGCCAAAATTATTGGTTTTCTGGGGGTTTACTAAAGGGGGAGTAAACTTTTTGAGAAAAATCGATTGAGCGGATCAGATTTCGGGTCCGATCGGCTTAATCGCTCAGAATTCCAGGTTTATGGTGGTTTCGAGTGGTTCAAGGTGGAGTTGTGGTCGATTAAGCCGATCGGACCCGAAATCTGATCCGCTCAATCGATTTTTCTCAAAAAGTTTACTCCCCCTTTAGTAAACCCCAGAAAACCAATAATTTTGGCCTTTTGCCATTCCGGAGTGGGTCTCCAGCCATCTGGTCTTTGCCCACCCTTGAATTTCACACAAAATTTTTTAAAAATGGTTGATTTCGTGTCGAGAATTAAAATTAGTCGGAGAAAAAAGAAAATTAGTCGGAAAAAAAGTATTTTAGTCGGAGAAAAAAGTGTTTTAGTCGGAAATAAAATTAGTCGGAAAAAAAAATATTTTAGTCGGAAAAAAAGTGTTTTAGTCGAGAAAAAAGTATTGTCCCCAATGTTGACCCTCAAGATTTTTGACCTGAAAATTGTTGACCCTCAACTTTTTGACTAGAAAATGAACGTTGACCCACTCAACAAAATGTTGACCCCTCAACATAATTTTTATTGTCGGAATTATTTTTTTTCTGTTACTTCTTATTATTTTTGTTGAAAATCTATCTCATGCAGTTTAAATGCATCTTCACTGGTTTAGTTCATCGCAAGGGACCATCCAGACCACCCAAACTCCTAAACTACTACAAAACACGAGAAACTACTTAATCCACCCCAAATAACACCAAACCATCCCAAACTAGTTAAACCAGCCCAAATCAACCCAAACCATCCCAAATCACTCCAAACTATTCAAACCATCCGTAATTCACCCCAAACCATTCCAAACAGCTGAAACCACCCCAAATCAACCCAAAACATCTAAAAGCACCGTATGCTTCCCGAAGCTCGATCAGCACCCCGTGACCAGGAGCCTGGATCGAGGTCCTCTACTCGGGGCTGTACCATAACAGCTTATATCAGTCCGTGTTAAATATTTACTCATAAATAATAGTCAAATTTAAATGCACACAAAAAAAATTAATTCAAAAACATTATGGACAAAATTAGGGTGGTCCCGCGCCAATCCGAATTCCGCAAATTGCTGTGCTTATCAAGTTTCATGGTCCTTTAAGCGTAGTCGGAGGCGAACGAGGGTATGTGAACACGAGTGTTCACATAGGTAGTCTGAGGTGGAGTTGCAGTCAAAGTCGCAGTATATAACACTAGTGTTCACATAGGTAGTCGGAGTCGAAGTGGTAGTCGGAGGCGCGGTCGGAGGCGCAGTGGAAGGCGGAGTCACAATATGTGAACACCTGCGCCTCTGCCTCCGACTTTTGTGTTCACATAGGTAGCTGAGTCGGAGGCGGAGTCGCAGTATGTGAACGTAGCTTAAGAAGCATAATTTGACTGTCGTATTTCAAATTATTTCAAGACAATAAATATTTAAATTACAAAGATATTTGAATTACCGATAAAAATTCTTTCGTTAGAAAGAGCCAGGGACGTATCCAAGGTGGGAGGAGTGGCCTGACTGGGCTGAAGCCATCGAGAGGTCTGCATATCCGACCAAACTACAGAATTAGAAAACTTTTTTTAACGCTTGATATGTTATTTTGCATCGTGGAATTTGAAAAAATATACAGTGAAAAGTAAGACAAAGTGTTATCAAATGCAAAATTTCAAAAAATGTCCAAATTGCATAATTCTCGGTAGACATCTTCCAATTGATAAAATTATAATACAAGAAAACCTTTGTACACAGAAAAGGCAATAATGTAATCAATTGATCAAAGAAATGTTACGTTGTTCCAAGACAATTTTCTTTGAACTCAAAACTAAAAATTGAAATCTTTATTTTTTTCCGAATAAATTATGGTTTTTATATGACAGTTTTATTTAGGCATGATGATCGAAATAACAATTTGTGGATTTCAGTATTAGGGGTCGGATATGGATTCTTTCTGGTGCAAACAATTTCATCTTGGTGCAAATTGTTTGGGTGCAAATTCGGTCTTTTTTGGTGCAAATAGAATATTTTGCATCCGATTTGCACCAAAAATCTTTTTGCACCATAAAAATCCATATCCTTAAGGGTCGTACGAAAATTTCAGGAGAACACAATTTTTAGAATTTTGTTTTTCTTTAAAATCAGGATTGCAAAAATATGCAAACTTGCATACATTTTCAAAGTCACAGAGATACTCGAATGAGTTTAACATATTGATATGAGTTGATAGTTAGTTCCCTTGTGAGTACTCATAGTTTGCCAAAATCCACTTCAATTCTATCAAAAACACAAAACAAGTTTGTTCAGGTTTTGATGGAGTTGAGATGGAGTAGTGCGCTGATTGAACATCTTAGTGGTTTTGCACTGTGGGGATCGATACGCCGTCGGAAAGAGTATCGGAGGAACAAACGGCGGCGGTAAATACAGCGGCAGAAAAAACGGCGGAATTTTGAAAGGTCTTCTATGTATGTTTACCTTGCTTATAAAAATGCTCTTTAGTCTCAGATCTGACTCATATTTGGAATTCCACTCGAGACAACGAAATTTGAATATATTTTCGGAAAAAAATTCAGACCTTTTTTGGGTTTCAATGTTTGTTGTCTCCCCGTTTTTTTACCGCCCTTTGTTCCGCCGCTATTCATTCCGCCGCCAAATCGTATCCCCACCGGTTGCACATATGTGCAAACCTGCAAATTTTTGCAAACCTGTTTAAAATGCAACTTTTTCAAATTAAAATAAAATTTTTGACCCAGTCAATTTAGATACAGCCCTTATGGCTGTGCCTATGTATCCTAACTTGAGATTCTCAAGAGCTCATATTGTATTGTGTTTTGACTGTAACTTAATTATTGCACCTTCACAATAAATAACACCTTCATACCATTGAAATCACCGTATTCCGTAACTTAATTATGCATTAAATTTATTGTTAGTTAAATTTATACTGTTGCTAATCTTTTTTAGTTGTTTTCTCGGGAGCTTCAGTCATTGTACTTCTCATACATTCATTTTCTTCAGGTGTTGAATTACTAGGTTCTTCAGCCAAATTATCCATAATTTGTTCACTATCTACTTCTGGTTCCATATCGTTGGTACGATTGGAGTCATGATCTTCGTTTGGACTGTCTAGTTGTTCATTTTTGGACTCTGTTGTAGTAACATCTGGTTCTTGCTCCGTTTCCTCGCCCTCTCTGCCAATCAGCTCAAACTTGACTGCTTCTTCTACAGTTGTTTCGTTTTGTTGTTGCTGTTGAAGCTCTATCTCCACTAATATATTTTTGAAGAAAGAGTCCTTTTCACACAAAACAAACAGTTCAGAAGACAGGAAGTGATAGGTTTCCCTCTAAAATTCAAACTTTAATCACATAAAATGTTAACAAGACTAAAATGAGCGTACATATGCCTCCAAAGTGGTGTGTCCCGAAAAATAGGTCTGCAGCACTGTTCATAGGGGAAGCAGTTGAAGAAGCATTTGTTCACAAAAGGCAAAAATTGAGATAATACTAGTCGAGAAGCCCTTTCAACTAGCTCCATGGAGGATGCAGAGGCAGTAGGAAATGAGTCGATCCATTTGAATAGAGCTTGAAGAGCACACTTGAGGATCTCGAAGATTTGATTCAACTAAAAAAATGACGAATTAAACTGCCGAAGACCTTTTAAGCCAATACCCACATAAATAGTTGACAGAGAGTGTCTGATTTCATTAAGGGCATCAATCAAATGATTGCCGAAAACACACAAATCATCCCAAACACACAACTCCAGTGGAGCAGAGAGAATGTCTTGGTCTGCGGCAGCACTACCACCTTCCAAGTCACTCATTGTGTTCTCAAAGATGTGGCTGTCGATGAGGGCTAGCTTTTTGATAGAATCCAAGCTGAAAGTCAAGTAAATACTAAAACCTGAGAATGAGAGTAATAACAACAACTTTTTGACTGCTGTATCCACCTTCTTCTTGAAAGAATCAACCACGATCTGTGAGAACTCATGGACCACCAGAGAACGAAAATCCAGACCCATTCTACCAAAAGAAAAGGCAAAGCTCATTAACTTGCCGGTCATCGCTTCAATGTCCAATGCCGTCTTGTTTTCAGCTTGTCGGATGAAAGAGAAAAGACGCTCGATGTTGCGGTGTGCCCAGGACTGGAGCAGGAAGGTCTGCGAGCTGCCTACAAAAAATATGTTCTCTCTGATGTTTTTAAAGCTGAAGCCCCACCTGTCCATCGCTCCCATCTAGGATCGTCGGTCATAGAGGTCTGAAGAGATTTATTTGACAAATAAATTGCTTACTTAAGAGCTACTCACATATTTGCGCTGAAAATCAGTCCCAGGAAAGACAGCTAAATAAAGCACAATGGTGTCATACATACAGTCTCTGTAGACTTCAATGACTCGGAGAACAAAGTCTGGCTCGGACTAAAATTCAAAATTTAATTAAAAATTCAAAATTTGATAATTACGAACAGCATTACCATAATGCCCAGCACGTTTTTCTCCAGGTAAACATCCCGATATTGAAGAATAGAAACACGGAGCTGGGTGTTAGAAATGTAGGGGATTTTTCTTATATTATTGACCACTTGAATACTTTTGGCGAGATCAATAGGACCAGAAAATTTGTTAAATAGCTCATCCAACAAGCCGTGCCTGGCTTCTATCAAGATGTCGGCCACGTTCTGTAAAATATCAAACGATCCACTTCAGGAAATAGCTAATCAAATTAACAAAAACAACCTTGACCATGGGATTTTGAATGAGTTTGCTTTGTTTAAGATTGACGGCGAAGTTGGTGAGAGCAAAGGCGAACTCATATTTACCAGCTCGGATGCATTTCTCCATCATCTGAAAACAGTGGAATAGACGCTGAAAATGGAAATAGAGGTAGACAGACTTTAGGCAATTTAAGCAGCTCCCAGACAATACAGTTGGCAGAAGTGATGTCATCTAGTGTAGCGGACTCTTTGCAGAGCTCATCAGAATTATTGCGGAATTTTTCCATGGCATCCACCAAGGAAGGGAAATCACGCTTAACTTGACCCATGAAGTGGTTCATCTCGGAAAACTTAATTGAAAACATTGGGTTTGCACAATAGATGGCGATTTTTGTTAAGAAATACCATTTCTTTGCAGTTTTCTGCTGTCCTCCCCACATCTGCATATGTTCGGTAGTTGTTGAACGCCAAAGTACTAATTTCATTTTGCAGGTGATTGATTCTAGAGCCTAATCCAGCACGCTGGATTCCTTTAAAAATATTTGAATTGAAGGAAATTTTTCTTCATATCACAGAGGCAAAAAAACTAACTTAGTTCTTCCAAACTCAGCCTCTGGAAGTCTTTTTCAATGGCAGCACGATTTTTAAGTGCTTCATCCATTTTGAATTAGGGATGAAGATTTGATATACCAGAAGTCAAATGATTTCACTCAAATTGACATGAACAACTCGCAAGATTTCAGTTATCCACGCAACTTGGTAAACTCTGTTTATTAAATTTGAAAATATATGTTTTGAATGTGTGGGGTTGCCTGATTAATGGCACACCATCAAAATTTTGAAATTCGCTTTGGTTTTGAAGTACCGTAGTCTATCGATCGAAGACTCAAACAGAAGAAGAGGTTGTTTTTGAGAATTCATTTTGGTCTTTTGTTTCTTTCAACACCTGTACCTTTTTACTATCAAATATACTGAACATATAAGTTTTTTTGGTTCTTACAGTTAATCTATGGTATTCTTAATGGTCGATCCCCCGATGTACAGCGTTTTTTTAACTTCGGTTTTTAACCCTGCTTATGCCATCGTGCTCAGAGCACCTGCTCGCATTACTGCGCACTACTCTTTACAGTTTCTCAAGTATAGTATAAGTATAAGTATAGTTGGGGCTTTCATATATGCTTTTTTTTAAATTTGTATTTCTTTCGTCATGCTTTATCTCTGAGATGGCTAAAGCACACTTGTCTTTCCAAAACAGTCACTCAATTTTCAAATATTATATTTATCGATTATTATCATATCAAAAAACTTGATAAACCTAGCAGCTTTCAAAGTATTTTTAAAAATAAATATATTCATTCAGCATAATTAAAAGTCCTATAAACTTGCTCTTATTATTCAAAGAAAGCCAACCAAAATATGTCTCGTCGAAATGAATCCATGGATGCCAAGGTTTACGTTGGTGGACTTCCTGAAGACGCCACTTCTCAAGAAGTAAGTATTTAAGTGTATTTTAAGTCCACATTTTCAAATGACACTGTTTATGCAACAAAACTTTTTCCAGCTAGAAGACGTATTCCACCGATTTGGCCGCATTCGCAAGGTTTGGGTTGCTCGTCGTCCACCAGGCTTTGCTTTTGTGGAGTACGAGGATGTTCGTGATGCTGAGGACGCTGTGCGATCCCTTGACGGAAGGTAAGCTTAACCTTAAATTTTGGATAACTTGACCCCCTATTGAACCCATATTAATTTTCAGTCGAATTTGTGGAGTGCGTGCCCGCGTAGAGCTGTCTCATGGCCGCAGCCGAGGTGGTGGTGGTGGCGGAGGAGGTGGACGAGGTGGGGACAGAGGAGATAGAGGCGGCAGCTACAGAGGTGATCGAGGAGGTGGCCGACGAGGACACTCTAGGTTCGTTTAAATCGAATAAAGGTCTTTCAAGCGCGAGTGGACACTGACAATCTAGCTTTATTAAGCAATGTTAAAGTAAGGTTCCCTTGTTGTTGCTTTTTGGAATTTTTTAAATTAAAATTTAAAATTCACCCCCCCCCCCTCCGCGTAAAAAACATATCCTCGGAAAAAAAACAAATTTTAACAGTTTGACGGGTGCAATAACATTTTATATAGCATTTAAGTTTTCGGATTTGTTTGGTATTCAGACTATGTGCTCATTAGACGTCAAGTTCTTAGAAGATTTTAAAGCACCAAGAAATTAAATTTTTAAAAAATTTCAGTGTCCTCTCTGCCTTTTTCACTAATTTTAAGTTATGAATGTTAGTGTGTAGACTATTGTGTGTTTTATGTTTGTATCTTTCTTCACAGATCTATTCAAAAAAGGTGTTAAAAGGTTTATTCACTAAAAGTGAACAGTTAGGTGAATGGTTGGAGAACAAAATTAGGTAGACAATGTCAGCGCTAAATGACTGACCACAATTTTAGCTGTAACTTCTCTTCTCATCCCGACATGGTCATCCACCCTACTGCTACTACTGCAAAGCTACTTGCAAACAGTACTAGCAACTATGTTTTATCGACTTTTTTGATCTTTCTTCTTCTCAAAAAACCTACAGCGACATTCAAGCTACACTTCCAACACCCATCCTCCTTCTCCTACATAGTGGTGCTCAACCAGCCAAACTAAACAAATCTTGGGAAACTCTAAAAACGGGAAACCGCCAAAAAAATGACTTGAAATTAGAACATCAACTAAGGAAAAACTTTCTTCTCTGCACTTCTCGGAAGCAGATCTGCTTGTCTTCTCCTTCTCTTCAACAATCTTCTTCTTTTACAGGTCGCGCTCTCGCTCTCCATACCGTGGAAAATCCCGCTCTCCAGCTCCAAGAGGTTCTCCACGCTACAATGATGATGACAGACGCCGTGACTCCCGCTCTCCTCGTTAATTGCTCTTCAGGTAGGTGGCTAGCTAGATTGTTTGCGGTGAACCAAATTTATACATATTTGTTTAGAGCTGCAAGAATGTGTGGAGTTGCTTGCTGAGGGAACTGCTTATTGTCAATTTTTATTTTATTTTGTCAACAATACTATTTTTTTAATGTTTGATTATTTGTGGTAATGAGTTTATTTACTTGTTTTCTGCTGTGTACACAAACATATTTTAAAAATGTTTCCGTTGGTTGTACTCTGTTGTCATTTGTTTGAAATAAATCACCCTTTTTATTCCAACTAAAACTTTTATGGTTTATTTACAAGATCTTTCGTTAATGCTACTCTTTTTTATAGTCAGGGCTCTTGTTGAGAGTTTTCGAAATGAAGTAAATTTGGCTAAATAAAGTAGAGTTCAGTCATTTTTTCGTCGAGAAGGTCAGCTTTATTAGACTTCGAACACCGAAAATAAAGATTATGGGGTGAAGTCTCGAAAATTATAAATAGTTGAGTTGCCAACTGAAGTAGAAATCCTGGTTTTAGCTGATTAGAAAGCTGAGATCCATGACCATACAAGATACAAGGTTTGAATGGCAATTATGATTCGAAAATGGCAGAAAATAAGATTTTAAAATTAGGCGGAATATTTAAAACAATGGGCGGGATGCTATATATTTTCTAAAAAAGTCTCATGGGTTTGATTTTTCAACCTACACTTATTAAACTTCAAGCAGTATGAAGTTCTTGCTTTCTAAACTTTAAAACCGCACGAAAACGTGATAAGACGATAATCGCATTTTTACTCATCCGAACTTCAAAGCTTGGCTCAGTTTCTTATGCGTTGTTCACAATGGAGGACTGCAGTCGCCACCCAGGACTGCAGTCCTCCATTGTGAACACACAACAATCCACAGTCGCCACTCAGGATTGCAGTCCGCAGTGAGGACTGTGGACTGTTGTGTGTTCACAATGAAGACTGCAGTCCGGGTGGCGACTGTGGATTGTTACAATTGAGTGCGGACTGCAGTCGCCACTCTCATCCAAAACTATTCACGGTGTTTATTTTTATTTTTTTTATTAGTTTCTGTATTGCTCTTATAACCAAAATGAAGCTAAGTTCCAGAGCAACATTTGGTACCAAAATATGAAGGATCGCATAATAATTTTGCGACCAAAAATTGCAAAAAGATTACAATCCTCACTCACAATCCACACTTACAATCCACACTCAGGATGGTAAAGTGTGAATTGTGTATGTAGAATTTTTTCTCCATCATTATGTTCTATTGTAATGTTGATTTCTAAAAAAATGAGTAAAAATGTCCAAAATTTACATGTAGGTAACGGTACTAGGACAACTAGCCCATGGTCAATTCGTTCACGAGTCAATTCGTCCAGCTGGACAATATGAGTACAGCCTAAAAATTTGACGAGAGAAAAATAACTTTTTTATCTTTCCTAACGTACTCAGGGAATTTTTGGCCAAATAGAATTGATTTCATGCTAATTGAGAATAATTCTCTAATATTTGGGGTCGAACTCTTTGGAGTGGGTACCAGTCTGAGGTATTGAGATTCTGGTTAGTCGAAATAGCATTATGGTCTCAACAAGCCGTTTTCAGCACATGATTTTTGGATGTATAAAAAGTTTGTTTCGCACTAAGAGATCATTAAATTTTGTGGACGAAATAACCGCACGCTGTAGGTAGGCGCCAAAGGATCATCCGTACAATTTTAGCCAAATCACTATGCATTCGCATGAACTTATGTAAACAGTCTATAAGCCTTTCAATCGACAAAATGTTTATTTTGGCAAAACAGTCGCAATAACTCAACAGAAAACATATTTTCGGCTATCTCACAACAATTACAACAGCAAATTAGAGAATATTTAAATTCCGCGCCATCCAATTCGTTCTTCTTGCCATTGAACGGATCCAGCTCCATTAAAGTACTCCATTAGCTTTTGTTGAATATTCTTGCCATCTTGAGTCACGTAGTTGCTATCTGGCGCAGCGCTTAAAAGTCCCTCTATTGTGTCTCTCCATTCTCCATTAGCTTGATCATTTGTGTCGGCCAGATCTATAAGGTGAAACAGTTTGGAAAAAATTAAGGCCGAAAAAGCAAACTTTGCGGTGAGCGAACTGCTGCGTGCCTAACATTGAAATTGTGAAGGGCAAGGCAAGCTTTTATGATGTTATCGGTGTTGGATATTTTTGTCTCTAACGGCTTGAGCAACACCCGGTAAGAACAGGCCAAAATGCCGAAGAAGTTTTCGATCAGACGACGAGCACGAGAGATCCTTTAGTTAAATTTGTGAATTATTGCTTCAAAGTTGAAAACAAGACAACCTGTAGTTGTATATTTGCTTATGGTGGGAGAGTCGCTGGCCTGGAAATGGCTTCATCATTCGTCGGCTGAGTGGAAACGCGCCATCACCGACAAAGAAAAATGGAAGAGAGCTGCCATTGGTGAAAGGAAATGAAGAATCTGTCGGTAGATGCAAACTCCCATTTTCGATTGCTTTCTTGAAATCACCTCTGTCGAATATTCCTGGAAGCAAAAGTTTTCAATTGGCTGAAAGAAAAATAATCATACCCGCATCCCTTGATGGCCGTAGTGACCGTAGCTAGCATAGATACACCTGTAGTCAGCATCACAAACTGCAAGAAGTACTGTGCTAAACGTCCCTTTGTAGTTGTAGTACAAACTACCAGAATGAGGCGGTCTTTTGATGAGGACATGCTTTCCATCAATGGCTCCTAAATTCAAGTTACATGGTACTGCAAAGATTAATGAAACTTCACCTAGAGTGTTAGGACAATTCCATCTAGAAAAGAACTTTGCTGCAATATCGATCCACTCTTCTTCGGTAGCAGGCACTTGAAGATAATCTGTTTTGAGAGCATTGAAGATTGCGCAACATGTTGAAGCCACTATTTTGGAGACTGTTGAAATACCAAGACGGAACTGAAAGGAAAGCGAGCGAAAGGCTTCCCCAGTGGCCAAGAAGCGAAGTGTTAACATCAATCTTTCTTCTGGGTTGATCGGAGTCCGAATTGAACGTCGAGTTAACCTATGATTTATCAATATATGAAAATAATAATAGTTGACAGAAGGATACCATGGAGTAACAACTGCTAAAAGATTGTTGAATTCAGAAAGATTCATTCTCATGTAACTGTGGAACTTTTCTGCATGTTGCTTGAGTTCTGGAAGAAGAATTCGATATGACCCACTACGATGTCTCTTTTCCCACATTGGATGGACCCAAAATCGACGACTTGTGCTTCACGCTTTTGAATAATGTACCAGAAGGCTAATCCTATCTTTGTCGCACGAGTGATTTTTGCCATAAATCTGTAAATAAAAGTAAGCAAGATTCCTCCAACATATAATTCAATCAAAAAATTAAGGACACAATAGCTGCCTATCCTCCCAACCTCGCAATTGAGAACATATTTTTTATATTTTTATAAGACTATAACAGATGATCATAAAACGAAAACAAGTGAATGATCGAGAAATTATAATTTTGAATTATCGAGCGAGGAAAAAGTCTTCAGCTTCATCCAAGCATTTGCGAATGGCCCTCTTGAATTCAACGATTACCCCTTTATTGCCTTCTTTCTCCAATTGGTTTAGCATACTGTCTACATCTTGAGCAAGAGTCGAAATTTCGGGCTTATCCATGATCTCCACCAGCTTCGCCTCCAACGCACTCATTTTTGGCTTCTTTTCTCGGACAGGAGTGTCATTTCTCAGATCAATTGGACTAAAAGCTGTGGAATGTTGCGCTTAGCACATGTAAAACTCGAACCTGTTTCATTATCGTCAATCATTACTTCAAATGTATGTGGCCATTCTTGTTCGCCAAACTTGAAGATTGCTCCGGACGCTCTTTGATAAAATTGTCTAAGAAGCTCATCTCATCCGAATGCGCCCACTTTTTGACTTGTTCTGCTTGGCTACCACTCGGCTTCTTCTTTTTTGTAGCCATATAGTAGGCACGCAAGCTTTTCCACATTGCACTAGCTTCTTTCGCATCTATAAGATAAAAAATTAAAAGTTATAGTAATGGGACAATTTTTACCAGATAATCCAAGGTTTAGAGCAATCGAAGCCCACACATTTGATTTCTTGACGTTATTTTTGTAGTCGTCGTGAGAAAGGTCGTAGAGGCATACATTTTCTCGGACTTTCTGAATTATGGCGGAATTGCGCGTTGCTAGATCATCACTAGATCCTTTTTTCATTTCCTGCTTTGTTTGCATTGTTCGAAAATCGCACTAGAAACATAAGAGAATGAAGTGAGAGTACAGAAAAAAATATGGATGTCACAAATTTGATGGCTAATTAATTTTAATAAATCTTAATTGGATAAAAAAATATAGTCTTTTGAAAAGACATCCTATCCAAAATGAACAACAATCCTCACTTCAAATGAAAAACAATCCTCACTTCAAATGAAAAACAATCCTCACTTCAAATGAAAAACAATCCTCACTCAGTGCGGATTGTAAGTCCGCACTCTAACATTCCTATTGTGAACACACAACAGTCGCCACCCTCACTGCGGATTGTAAGTCCGGACTGAGGGTGGCGACTGCAGTCCACCATTGTGAACTAGGCATTAGGGCCAAGATTGTTCTGAATTAACCCTGTTTGCCGGTTGGCCATATTTTGGCCAGTTATAAAAGTGATCCAAAAGAAGACTAATTTATCACGTTCAGACTTTTTTTCCAGAAGTTAGAGAAAAAGTTTGCGAATATTTTAGTGCCCAAACAACAGAATGTGAGATAAACGAAAATTGCTAAAAATTTAACCAAAAGTTGTATTTTTGGCAATTTCCTATGACGCGATTTGTAACTTTATTTGAACAGTAAACCAAGAATTTCATTTACACCGTGCTCTCTATTTATGCAATTGGAAAGTACTATTCCTGCAGATAAGAATGTAGTTTTATGTGCAAGTGCTGAAATATAAAGCCACATTTTTGAAGCAATAATAATCGTGGCCATTTTTTGGCCAACCGGCTCAACGCGGTCATTTTTAAAAAACTAGAAAAAAATCAGTTTTTTTGTCTATTTATCGCTTTTCCTTACTATTTTTATTGAGCTTTTTTCTGTTGATCACGACGTTATTTTTTAGAAAAAAAATAGTTTAAAAAATAATTAAAGGGGGGGGGAAGCCATTTAGGTTTGAAAAAGTGGCTTCCATGGCGCAGTGCGTAAGTGCTCGCGTTTTTTGGCCCAAAATGGTGTTTTTTAATGTTGCACGTTCAATCCCACGTAGGGGCACACTAATTCTTGGCTTGTGTGGCCAGTTTAGAGGCAATTAGACTTTTTTGACGCCAGATTCGGGATCAGCGACCCAAATTACCTCTAAACTGGCCAAATAATCCAAAAAAATAGTGTGCCACTACGTGGGATTGAACCTGCAACACCAAAAAAAACACATTTTGGGCCAAAAAAGCGAGCACTTACGCACTGCGCCATGGAAGCCACTTTTTCAAACCTAAATGGCTTCCCCCTTTAAGTCACTGTAAAAAATGCGTTAGAAGACGAATTTCGAAAAGGTAGGCATTTCGCCTGTTAGATGCGCGAAGTGTAGAAAGCAGAGTTCAGTGACGTCCAAAAGGTATAAAGTAGCGCTCGAAATTGTATTTTTTAATTCTCTGGTAATTATATTGGTATTATTCACAAAATTGTTAAAGAAATTCAAACACGTGTCCCTAAAATAGCTTCAGTTCTTGAATTGGCGCCAGAAGTATTTTTACCGCTTTGAGCCCGTTGGCCGAATTTTGGTCAATGCTTAATTCAACTTTTGTGGAATTTTTTCCTGCCATTCTTACTTTCTTCCCTGGTTTCTTAATAAAAATGAAAAAATCTATTAAAAAAAGAGGCATCCCTGAGACGCCGGCAAAATAGGGTTAAATGTAAAAATAGCGTAAAACATAAACTTTATATAAGTGATATGACTAACTTTGGCCGCACTGTATTATATGTCCTAACTCAAAATCGCGATTTAACCACTTAAAAAGATGTTTTACGTCCTAAACATACAGAAAACATGTTTTTAGGCGGGGGCGACACTTTTTTTAAGAAAAACTTATTTGACCGAAAATGACAAAAAATCGAAAAAGAGCTAAAAGTTTTAAGCCTAAGCCTAAAGCCTAAGCCTAAGTCCAAGATCGAGCTTAAATCAAACACTGGAAGAAAGAATTACAAAAACAAAAAAAAAGTTTCCATTAGAAAATTGGCAAATTTTTAGCATTTTTAGTCAAAAATGACCATAATTGTGTCAAAAAATTTTTCTTAAAAAAAGTGTCGCCCCCACCTAAAAACATGTTTTCTGGATGTTTTAGGACGTAAAACATCTTTTAAGTGGTTAAATCGCGATTTTGAGTTAGACATATAATACAGTTTAGCCCTAACTTTTAATAAATACCCCATCCATAAATTTAAATGAGTGTCTTAAGTTTCGCACATTTTTTTCATCATGACCTGAACATTCATTTATTTTTCTAACTTTGTGATGGTCCATTGATGCGGAGCTTTCCGATTATGCAGCAGCCTAGAAGTAAGTTGAACGTTTATGCGGCTACCGTATATTAGAACAAATACAATAGTTTACCTTAATCATAACCCTGCAGAAAGAACAAATTTTTTTTCAAACATATAACAAAATTACAGTAATCAATCAATACGTACACAAAATTTTTTAATTCTTTATAAAGAACATCAATTGCCAAGCAATAGTTAGGTAAAAATATAAATAAATAATGGTAAATTGAGATGTCACACGCGAAATATTCACTTCTAGCAGTAACAAGAAAACGTGGCACGTTGATTTGGCGTGTCCAGAATCAAAAACAAACAAAGTCCAGTCAGAGACGGCACTTTCCCAGACCATGCCAGCAGCTCAACTATGATGTTATTGAGCAAGTATGGCTCCCCAAGGAGATGACTAGGATCATAGTTTCTTTAGCTGTGCTTGGTCCATTGAAGGTTTATAGCCAGCCATACCACAATGGGGCAGATACATATATATATAAATAAATGAAGAGAGTGGCCAAAACAAAAGCATATTCAGGCAGAGTGCTTCTGGGGTTTCTCTAACTCTGGGTGAGTGCTATTGGTTAGCCAAACAGCAAGAAGATAAATATTCTTCAACTTATTCTGTTTCCTCTTCAGTATAAAAATTGTCGGTCATAACTTGTTCTTGGTGGATTACTCGTTGTGTATTAATGTAGCTATTTTTTGTGCAGTGGTCAACCCAGAAAGTCTCTTTTTGTAGTGTCCGTGAGTACAAAGTCTTTTCTTGGGTTCAAAAGACTTTTTTGTGGGAATTTCGGTTTTGTATAATTACCGTATTTTCTCTATTAAACCGGCCCTCTCTAACAAACTGGCCCCCAATCCGAATTCTTTTCACTATATGAGACATTTTTGGAATAATTTCTAGAGTTAACCTAGTATTAGAAAGTTAGTTTCTTTAAATTAAATATTTTGAAATGCATTTTGTCATATTTGTAATTTGGTGCGACCAACAATTTTTACTGAACTGCCACAATGTTTTGCCTTCAGGCTTTAGTCCACAGAATCCCTATCTATAAAAAACTTGTACTACCGTACTTCCTCTAATAAGCCACCACGGTGGCTCATTTTTTATTGTACTCCAAGATGGAGGCAATTAGAGGCTGGTGTGCAATTAGAGGAAACGCGATGTAATTTATATTTAGCTGCACAGGTCCGAAAAACATTTTTTACATGGACTGAGATACGAGATGTTCTTTTGTCTGATTACGATGATCAATCTAGAGGATTATAAGGAAACCTGAAAATGTTATGTCTCTTTTTTTCGGTGCGTTGACGTTATGTACCTTTTGTCACATTTTGTGCGAATTCTCTTTTTATAAAACCTTAGAAAAAAGCACTTAACACGGGAACGACTGTATGTCCTAATAGTATTTCCTCATGCAGAATTTCACGCTGAGCACGATGGTGAAAAAAAATTGAAAAAACTAACTCTACAGTGGTCAGCGGCCTTTGTGAATCATCAATGTTACAATTTTTGCCTATGCCACTTCAAAGAAGTAAAACACGCCACTGTTTTGATTTTTTTCATATATTTTATGCGCAAAAGTAAGCGTGGACTGCGAGCTTCAAAATGACATATAGTGAAGGCATTTGTGACAATCACATAAAAAGTTTTTGCTTAGAGAAACCATTGGGGTTTTTTTCAAAAACGTTGTTTATACAAAAATACGTACAAAAAAGTGTGGAAACGCCGTTTTTAGTTTATGGTTGATACTATTCGACAGAGCAAGAAAAACTGCACCCGATAGTGCTTTGAAGTGATCTGCAACCAAGCTTTTTGAGTGTTTAGCAAACGTTCAAAAGTATATACCAAAAGTCATCTTGACCTGAAACTTTCATTTCGCTACATAAATCTGGAATTCTGACACCTGATTTGTGTTCAGCATGGTCGATTTACTTAAGAAACTGTCTTTTGATTATCACAATCACTGTCAAATTTCAAACTCCGCTCGAGACAAAAATTATTTGAAATTTGAAAAAATTGAATTTAAATAGTTTTTTGTCTCGAGCGGAATTTGAAATTTGACAGTGATTGTGATAATCAAAGGACAGTTTTTGAAGTAAATCGACCGGTTGCAGTGACGAATCCCCCCCCCCCCACGGGGACTGATCAGGTGGAGGAGATAACTTCCTATTCGTGTTTCTCGACCCGATTCATGAGAAAGCCGCGCGTTTTTTGGTTCTGAAAAAAAAAATTTTGAACCACGGGGGGTATCATGGTTTTATAGTCAAATTTGAAAAATTTAAAATTGGCGCCTTTTGAATTTTAAAGGGAATAAGGCTGTATTGGGAGGGGAAGGGAAAAAAGGGGGCCACTTTTATGGCAGAACGTTAAATATTCAAAATTTTTGTATTCTTCGCCTGCCTCACCATGTTTTTCAACTGGGCCGTGGCAAAAAAGACTCTATATGCATTTTATGGTCAAGAGTACTTCTCGGAATCATGTCTAAGGTAAGTGTGTGCGCGCATCTCTAACTCTCAAGCCCCCTGCGCCCCTTCGGGGGCGCAGGGGCTTGGGGGCTTGGAGTTGAGATGCGCACACCCACATACCTTAGACACAAATCACTCGAAAGTGACTCTGGATGCATGAAAAAGCATGCATACCAGAGTTTATTTATGCGGTAGGCCCCAGTATTCAAAACTCACGACGTGTCAAATCGGTCAAAACACCAAATCGACATTTTTCTAGTCAAGACAAAAAATTTGAACACGATTAAATTTGTAGTAACTTTCTCATATTTTCTCAACTTTGTATTCTTATTTGTAACTCATGCTTATATGTGTCCTATATGAGCTATTTTTAAATCAGTGGATTGCCCAGGAATCGCTCTATCGATTGGTGAAAAAATTTACCTAATTTTATCAGAAATTCAAAGATTTTGAACAATAGAAGTTTGAATTGGCGGTTGGCAGAGTCAGCTCGCCAACTTTAAATAGCTCGTTCTCAGTGATTTCTCCCGGAAAAATAATCTGTCCTACAGTTTTGTAGTATTTTCACCAGCTTCTGCTGGTATCTTTGGTTTTTCATATGAACACTTTATGCGGAGATCGAACAAGTTTTAGTAAATTTACACTTTTTAGGAGGAGCGGGGGGGAGGTATAAGGAAAATTTGGTCGAAAAGCGGGGGGAGGGGGAGGAGAGGGAGGGAGGCCAACCCTATTGGATAGCCAAGAGACCGAAGATCATTTTGACACTAAACTTGTAAATAAAACATGTTAAAATGGGGTAAAAAATAGGGTATGCACCCAGGCGGATTTGAACCTATGACATAGACAATGCGTATATAAAAGTGCCTCCTCCCTTTAAATAGGGGAAATTAAATTCCAAACAGACTTTTTAGACGAGAAGTATCCATAGAAAATTAAAAAAACCAGTTTATGAATATTTAGTGCGTAAAATTGAGCATATTTTTGTTAATGGTATTTAAAAATGAAAAATATTTTGAATTTTCATTAAAACAGAACGCCAAGCCCGATTTGGTCATTTGACGTGTTTGACACGCCGTGAACTATGTTCAACATCTTCTTGTTAGTGGGCCCTGTGTGATTAGTGGCCCCCTTTTATTCCTTCCCCTCCCTATACAGCCCTTAATCCCTTTTAATTCAAAAGGCGCCAATTTAAATTTTTCAAATTTTGACCACAAAACTATGATACCCTCCCCCCTGTGGTTCGAAAAAATTTTTTTTTCTCAAAACCAAAAAAACGCGCGGCTTTCTCATGAAATCGGGGTCGAGAAACACGAATATGAAGTTATCTCCTCCACCTGATCAGTCCCCGTGGGGGGGGGGATTCTGAACTCAAGCCAATCGACCATGCTGAACACAAATCAGCTGTCAGAATTTCAGATTTATGTAACAAAATCGAAGTTTCAGGTCAAGAGGCCTTTTGGTATATACTTTTGAACGTTTGCTAAACACTCAAAAAGCTTGGTTGCAGATCAATTTGAAGCACTATCTGGTGCAGTTTTCTTGCTCTGTCGAATAGTATCAACCATAAACTAAAAAACGGCGTTTCCACACTTTTTTGTACGTATTTTCGTATGAACAACGTTTTGAAAATTAAAACAATTATTTCTTCAAGGTAAAGCTTTCCATTCGATTGTCGTAAATACCTCAACGATATGTCATTTCAAAGCTTGCAATCTGCGCTATCTTTTGCACATGAATTATGAAAAAAATATTGAAACAGTGGCATGTTTTACCTCTTTGAAGTGGCATAGGCAAAATCGTGACATTGACGGTTCACAAAGGCCACTGACCACCGTAGAGTTACTTTTTTTCAACTTTTTTCTCACTATCGTACTCGGCGTGAAATTCTGCACAAGGACA
This sequence comes from Ditylenchus dipsaci, assembly GCA_004194705.1. Lineage (NCBI taxonomy): Eukaryota > Metazoa > Nematoda > Chromadorea > Rhabditida > Anguinidae > Ditylenchus > Ditylenchus dipsaci. The sequence continues at coordinate 44,714 of SADC01000508.1, forward strand.
TACATCAGGACGTACAGCCGTTCCGTGTTAAATATCAGTCCAAGACCCAGATTACCACGGAAAAAGTGCGGTAAGGCATTTATTAGTCCGTCCTAACATACGCTGGCCTACCCCTAAGCCTAAGTAGTTAGAACACAGGGTAGTTCCAAAATGGGAAAAAAGGTGCCTAACGTCGATACTCCTTTTTCGACAGAAGAAAACCGCTTTTCGATACATGGACTGAGATACGAGAGTTTCTTTTTCGCCACTTCTGGATTAATTGTTACTACGAACCTGAAATCAAAAAATACTCTACCCATTGAAAATAGATAATCAATCGACACGCTGATTGCCGTATAAATTTTTTTGAAGAAATCTTCAACGTCAGTTGATAGACAGAAAGATCTAAATAAATATTAATGAAAATCATATCTCCAAATTTTAAAAGATCCTCGTTCAAGTTAATAAACTACATTCCTATCACACTTTATTCCACCAATAACGGAATCAGGATCTTGACTAAAAAGCAGGATCGAAAGTTGGTAACTTTTAAATCTGCGTCCAAAATTAGGGATGTGATTATAGAAGAAAGTTATGAATGAGGATCAGAATCTTGTCCGCACCTATAGAAAAAAACATGCGAATCAAAGAAACATACAAATCAAACAAATTCACCAAAACAAAAAATGAGTCATCATTATCAAAAAGTCGCACAAATTTTTTGTGAAAAAATGTAATTTAGAAAAAAATCCAAATAATTTTTTGTTGAAAAATAGTTGGCCCTCTTTATTAAGCGGGCTTTCTCTAATAAACGGGTCCCTGCGGAAGAGTCGACAATTAAACGGGCCGCCCGTTTAATAGAGAAAATACGGTAGCTTTGAATTTTTCAACTTTTTTTCAAAGTGAATATACACCAGGTAGCCTTGCGATTCTAGTTTCTAAAAAGTATTGTTTATAGCATCATCTCTGAAAAAATGTAAAGTGAAGGAAATCGGAACAACAATTCGCTGCATACTTTTATTTCTTTGTGTAACAATATTTAGAGATGAGGCAATAAATGATACTTCTTTATAAACTAGAATCGCGGGCTATCTGACGGTGTGACACTTTAAAAAAAGTTGAAAAATGAAAGCTAATCAGACAAAACCGAAATTCCCACCAAAAAAGTATTTTTGACCCAAGAAAAAGCTTTGTCCTGTCCGTGAATGAGTTAATTTTCAATATGCAAAAAATTCTAGTTCACTTGCATTACTTCTTCGCAAGAAACAAAATACCGTTTTCCTCTATTGATTACCGCTCTCTAATAATTACCCATCATGAGGATCTTATATTTCCGTTCAGAATCAATATTTTACAGATCTGTTTTTACGGTTCTTGGTCATCGTTTCAAAATAAAGTCAAGAGCACAATAGATTTCAGTCGGAGCTAGGGTTGTGAAATTGACCGGTCAAATTAAACTCGGTCAATTGACCGAAAAGCGGTCGCTTCCAAAAATTTCATCTCACACTCGTCAGTGTCGTATACTGTTTTGATTTCCGTTACAATTAAACCCCTCGTTTATCAAACACTCATTGAAAGTAAACTCCTCATTAACGTAAGTCTAGCCATGCTTTGGTTGGTTTACAACTTTTGTTGTCGACCCTCCATTACTTCTATTGGTAGAGTTAACTGTCTGAAGAGTTGACTTATTGGGAGAGTTGACTGGGCTAAAACGCACTATTATGAACTGGCCGTAAATTTCCCCAAATAAAGTTTTTTCAACGCTTAACACCTAAAACGCATAGAACACATGTTTTTAGGGCGCGGCCGACCATTTTTAAAAAACTGTTTTTGGCTAAAGTTTGACTTTGTGCTTTGGAGGACCGATGTAAGCCAACCTGAAATGGTATCCAGATACCCTAAAAATGAAATTTAAACATAGTTTTGTTGACTGGGCATACTGCATAAATAAACTCTGGTATGCATACTGTTTTTATGCATCCAGAGTCTCTTTCGAGTTATTTGTGTCTAAGGTATGTGTGTGTGAGTGCATATCTAACGCATCAAGCCCGAAGAGTTCGGAATTAGGAAGAGGGCTTGATGAGTTAGAGATGCGCACACACATACCTTAAACACAAATCATTCTAAAATGACTCTGGACGCATGAAAAGCATGTAGAATCTCTTTTTGCCAAGCTGCAGTGACCAAAACTGGGAAAAAATATGAATTATAGAATCGTTTGGAATAACGTATTCGTTGGAATAACAATTGACCGATTTTTTATCGATCGGTCAAATAATATTGATTGACGGTTAATTGACTGTCCAATTTACCGTCGTCTAACACTATCAGTAAAAAATATGCGAAAAAAAATCGATTCTGACTAAAAATTTGAAAAAAACGCGAAGAGTTATGACACATACTGGTAGTCGGAGTTATAACTACCGAATTTCCTCTAATATAAGCCCTTTCTAATAGTATGCTCCCCTAGGTGTTGATTGTAAAATAAAAGACTCCCCTTCTCTGATATAAGGCCCCTAGAGGACCATTTTACCTACACGTTGTAAAAAGTGCGAAAAAACTGTTTTTGTATGAATTTTCTGAATTTAAAATTTGCCTGGCTGAATTTGAAAACTGCGAGGCCATTCTACAATATAAGGCCCCCACTAATAATAGGTCTAATAGTAACAGGGGTCATTTTCCGGGCACGAAAATCAGAAAAAAACTTCGGCCCGCGCTGGACCCGTAGCAAATATCGAATTTAGCAAGTGGCATGCCACTTGCTAAATAAAGTGGCAATTTGGTAGCAAATATAGAAAACTAAACTCTAAATATTTAGACGCTACTTTCTCGGTAGCAAATAAAGAAGTAGAATTTAGCTGGCCAAAATCTAAATATTTACTCATAGCAAATTTCGAATTAGACTTTAGCCTTTAGCAAGTGGGATGCTAAACTCTAAATATTCAGTCGTAGCAAATATCGCGATCTAATTTTTCTTCCTCTTTGTTATTTTCAATCACCAATCAACAAGTTCATTTTCACCAAAAACATCTTTTCTATAAATATCTAGTCTAAACGTTGAAACAACTCCTGCCTTTCAATCACCATTCCACTCTTCCTCTGGCCTCGTTTTATTCAATCTAACTACATCAAAATATTCACGCACAATTCGATTTCTCTCTACAATCTCCTGTAAAATAAAGTAAACAATGCCAAAAGAGTAGGAGAAAAGGACAAACCGCTTGAGTTGCGGGCATATAGATGTATTGGTTTGCCTTCGAAGCCAGAGTCACACAGAACGCTTCACACAGTTGGAAATTGATCGGTGGCTCATCCCGAGAGTATCGCGTATATGCAGTTGGAAGGTGTTCGAGGCCAAATAATTCAGAGCCGCGCAAACCTGGATCTCCACCGGAATAGTTCCACCTCGATGGTCGACGGAAGGCCGTCTTCCACTAATTCGCAAAGGGTGGTATTTAATTTTGGCCATAGAATCGTGAAAAATGGCCATAGAATACTGAATTTTGGCCATAGATCTGTGTTGGCCATAAAATATTGAAAAATGGCCATAGATTTTTAAAAAATGTCCATAGATTTCTGAAAATTGGCCATACATTCTGAATTTTAGCCATACTCGCTCGAAATCATGTTTCAACCACTTTTAAGATGCTCTTGGACCTGAAACATCCTGAAAAGATGTTTTAAGCGTGTCGATGACACTTTTCCGAGAAAAAAAATTTGTAATTTTTCCGACCATTGTCGCTCAGGGCAAAAAGTAAATTTCGGTCAAAAAAAATCTCGGAAAATTGTCATCGACACCCTTAAAACATCTTTTCAGGATGTTTCAGGTTCAAGAGCATCTTAAAAAGTGTTTGGACCATGATTTCGAGCGAGTATGGTTAAAATTCAGAGATCTATGGCCGATTTTCAGAAATGTATGGCCATTTTTCAGTATTCTATGGCCAATTTTCAGTAATCTATGGCAAAGAAATCTATGGCCAAAATAAAATATTCTATGGCCAAAATTCAGTATTCTATGGCCAATTTTAAATATATCTCATTCGTAAATAACCTGGGAAAGGTAACACATATGAGCATAACAATCAAAAACTATTGGATCATACTCAGCGCGACGAACGGGAACAGGAGAGAAAACGAATCGGACACCAACGCTGACAACTTTGCAGAGATATCCGGACTGAAACGGCTTTGTCCACGAGCAGGCTTGCGTTCATAGCGAGAAGAGCTTCTAAATGGTTATTTTTAGAAATCGTTTTTTCGTCGAAAAAATACGCGAGCAACGGGAAAACAAGTATGACAGCAAGAAAGAGCGATGAAAGTTGGTAAAGGAACATAAATATCAAAAGTAGGTCAACAAGGTAAAAAATAGACCGAAAACAGCCAAGAAGTTGAGTCTAAATAAATTAAGACAGCCCCTACCGCCCACTTTTTACTGTAAAAATTTAGAGTTTAATGCGTATATTTGCTACCAAAAGTGGAATTTAGACTCGATATTGCTGCGAAAAGTAGAGGTCTAAAAAAGTAGAGTCTACTTTTTAGAGTCTAATATATTTGCTACCAAAACTCTAAATATTAGACACTACTTTTAAAGTGGAATTTAGACAGCGATATTTGCTACCACTAATTTTCCGCCAATTTAGAGTTTAGTTTTTAGCATGCTGAACTCTAAATTCTAATTGCTAAATCGATATTTGCTACGGGTCCTGTTGTATTCAAGTGGTATTCGAACCATCGGACTATAAAATGTACACCCTTTTAAAAAAAGCAAAAAATAAAAAAAATTCACAATGAAAACTAAAAGCTGTAAAAAACTTTTTACTAAAAAATGGAAATTAACCCATGTTATTTTGTGTGTTAAAACTCCAAAATTCTATAAAGCAACACTAATTTAACTTCTCAGTTTGTAGCGCTGAATCTCAGCTTTATTTTAAGCCCAAATTGCTGCAATAACACATAAATATATTTCATAAAAACACAAAGAAAGTTTAAATTTGCGACCCTACCGGAGTATAATACCCCCAACCCCCCCCCCATGGAATTTTTTTAAGTGTTTCCAAACACCCTATATCGACCTAAAATCACCTCAGGAGTTCAAAAACACATTATTTTTAAGTTCTGTATAATAAAAAACTGAGTTTTTGACATTTTGAAATTTCGACCATTTGCCTGTTTTGCATGTTTTGGTCACTGGAGCTGGGCAAAAGAGCCTCTAAATGCATTTTTGTTCAAGAGTCTTGCTCGGAATTATGTCTAAGGTAAGTGAGTGCGCGCATCTCTAACCAACCAAGCCCCTGCGCCCCCGAAGGGGCACAGGGGCTTGGTTGCTTGGGGTTGAGATGCGCACACCCATATACCTTAGACGGAAATCACTCGAAAGTGAATCTGGATGCATGAAAAAACATGCATACCAGAGTTATTTATGCGGTAGGCCCCATTATTGAAAACTATGTTCAACATCTTCTTATTATGGCCCTTTTGATTGGGTTCTAAATTGGGTCATTGGTTCTTTTCGGGTTCCAAAACCTGTTTTCTGGACTGATTCGGGCATGCTGAACACGGTTCCATAATAGTAAAATAAGGTTGTGTAGGGTATTTTTTGAGTATTGGATATAATTGATTTTACCAAAACTTAAAAAATACTCGAGAAAACGTCGTTTTACCATTATTAAACCATCTTCAGCATGCCAAAAAAGCATGCAAAAAAGTAATTTTGGGTGGTCCCAAAACTCGTTTTTTTATTGACTAGAACACAAAAATAATGCCTTTTTGAACTTCTGAGGCAATTTTGAGTCGATATAGGGTGTTTGGAAACACTTTAAAAAAAATTCTATTTGAAGGGGGGGTATACTTCGGTAGCGCCAAATTTGCTTATTCTTTTTCGTCTAATTCTTATATGTTTGGAATGTCGGGTCTTGATACGAAACGCTTTTTTACCGATTTTTGCCAGTTTGACGGTCAAACTTTGACCCACTGTAATCGTTCAGATGCTTCAAATTGTGCACAAATACACATATAATGTCACAAAAAACGAAAAAAAAACTTTGAAAAAGTATAAAAATTTAAATAAACAGAACCTCACAACCTATTTCCAATTTTGCCAATTTGACACGCCGTGCACACCTCCCAAACCCCCCCCCCCACTCCCGAAATTCGACCTTTTAAAAATCGCTGTAACTGCCCTGTAAAACAACAAGTTTAGGATTAGCCTTAATCTCGGGGGTAGGCCGGCGTACGGAAGTTGTGACTAATAACTGTGTTACGCACTTTTTCTGGGCCTCGAACAGGGGCCGACACCGGCCAGGCCCAGCTCATCTCACTGGCTACAAAATGAGGGGTAATTTGCCCTAAGAGAAGTATTCAAAAAGTGGGTCAAAAACACAATGCCAAGAACACGATTTTGAACGGGGGGGGGGCGTTTATTACACGAAATACGGTAGGTACCACTATACACATACCGTATTTACTGTATTAAGTCCCCATGGGGAGTTATTTTTCAACCTCTAAAAATCGAAAAATTTGAGGTCGATTTGAGATTTTCGGTTGTTTAACCAAAATCGGAAAATTGTAATCAGGTAAGCTCGCGGCAACTAAGAAAACGCAAAAAACAGATTTGCGAAATGTTCGCTCTAGACTGAGATATAAGCTCCGTAGGGTGGGGACTTATTAGAGGGTGGGGAGTTATTAGAGGGTGGGGAGTTAATACAGTAAATACGGTAAGTCAATTGACAGATTGGTACTAAGCCCTACCTGAGTACTACCACCTTTCTAGTGGAATACGAGTATCACCACCCATAAACCAAATGATTTTGATAAATGAGGAGTACAGCCTGTACATCTAGGTACTACTACTTAGTGACACCAAATTAAAATCTATAATACATGTTGCTGGTGTAAATATACAGAGAATGTTCAGTGAAAACGAAATTTAACAACATTTGAAAAAATTTCGAGAAAATTTTTTTTGTGAACCGATATTCGAGAATTTTCCGGGCTTATAGGCCGGGCCGACACGCTTCGGGCCTAGCCGGGCATTTACAGTTAAGCAGCTGGCCGGCCGACAAAACCCGGCCGTGCACAGCCCTGCCTGGAACATAAATTTGGGTACTTTCATTTAAGTTCAAAAGGGAAAACAAGGGTCGGAGTAGCAAGTTCGTTCCCCTTTTATCTCTTCTATCAAAATTTTGTTGTGTTTGCACCAGATGCAGATGTCTGGTAGTAAATTAGATGTACTTGACCTTTTCATTATATAAAGTCTACAGTCAATATTATCTTTTCAAGTTCTGCCCAACTAACATCTAATCGTTTAACTTTGGGCGTGTAAACTTGGTTGAACAATTGAATTAGGACACATCTAAATAAGGCTTGCTTATTTGTTTTATTAGGTTTTTATTGGACATTTCAATGGTCCTAGCAGCTGACTTGGCACATTTAATGGTCAATGAAATGGATGAGCACACTTTTACATCTGGTCATTTTGATGTTGGTCTGGTCAGGCATGTAAATAGGATACTTTTGGTATATACCATGAAGATAGACCATTTTGATCTGGAATTAGAAAAGGATGGCTATGGTGTGTACTACTTGGCTGGAGAAGAATTAAAGGTAGTCTCATCAATCATAATAAGAAATACTTTTTTTGTTCCAAATTTACTCTTTTTTAGACTAATTTTTGGATTGGTATATAAAACAGGGTTCGTAATGAAAATTTTCAAAAAAAAGGACATTTGGGTAAAAAATTTTATTTCATTTCATCCAGTGCTTATTACTATTTTGGAGCGAAAAAAACGGCGGAAACGCGGGCACTTTTTCTCTTCACAAAGCGCAGGCACTTTTCGCCTTTTGACTAGAACGAAAAAACGCGGGCACTTTTTACATAACGCGGGAACTTTTTCCCCAAACGCGGCATTTTCCGTATCGTCCATTAGTGCACACTCTAACTATTATTTTACAAGACCTTTCTGTAATTTTGAAGAAAACGTTTTGAAGAAAAGTTCGCGCGGGATAGTTCTCTTTCGTCTTTCATTGTACTCTTTTGAGTCATTCGAAGCAAGTCAAAAGAGTACAATGAAAGACGAAAGAGAACTGTCCCGCGCGCATTCAAACATTTGAAATTCTCGTCGTCGGCGACGGCTATCACGGCCCCTCAAAAACTGCATTCTAGTGCATTTAAAATAAACAAAACGCCAAGAATTTCAAAAAAGAATTTCATAAAAATGCTTTATTATTTTTTTTGCAGCAGAGAAAATCTGAGCAGATTGAAAAGAACCGTAAATTCTCAAATTTTACTGAAACAGCAAGACAGCAAAAACACGTAGCGTTTTCTCATAATCACAACCCCCGGCCCCGGGTACCTAGTTACAGATTTGAAAGTTTAGCCATTAAAAGTTTCAAAAAAAAGTCTACTGAGAAGCGCAGATCCTTACATGCTCAAAGCCAGACAACATCAAAATTTTATGTGGTAGCAGAGGCAACAAGTAACGAAATCGAAAGTTAACGAATATATTCCACAATATGGCTGAGATTTTTCAAGAAGACTTGATTCCGGCTCTGCATCGGTCTTGTTTTCATCTTATGCTGGCGCTTGACCCCTCGAGCTTGATCCGGCTTGACATTCTCATCATCAGCGGCTTCCTCGTTCTTCTTGGCTTCGGCAGAGGAGTTATCCTTCTTAAATGAATGCACTAGCATACGAAAGTGGGTTACTTATCCAAACATTACCGTCTTGCGGCAGGCGACTTCAAATAGGTACTGCGCTGGGCTTTATTTCTCGTCGTCATCAGTGCTGTCGTCAGAGAGCCCGTCCATACTGATGTCCTCGCTGCTACTTTCATCATCTCGCCGCTTTCGTCTGTGTCATCAAGGCCCCCCATCAAGATGCTTCAAATGCGGCAGCATCTCGAACACCTTCATGCGATAGTCAGGCAAGTCATCCAAGCCATGTGCACAGCTCCAAGTCCAGCAATTTATCCATCTTGGCGAGCGGCTTCAGCACATCGATGTCCTGAAGTTTAAAATGGTACGGAATTAAAGAAAGAGCATACCTTCAAGCTGTTTGCCAGAGAGAATGATGTAAGCGAGATCGGGACACTTATCAGCCAAGACTTCCAAACCACCTCGTCAACTTGTTGTCGGAAAGATTGAGACACGAGAGCATTGGCAAGTTCGGCAAGCCCTCGAGAGATTCCAGCCCGACTTGCACGAACGATAGAATAGCCCTAAACAAATAATTTCATCCACAGAATAGTGAAAATGCAAATTACAGATTGGAAAACTCGGCTGTTCTTTAGCATCTTTTTGCATTTTTCGAGTCTTGACCATTGCTAGACCTAAAACAGAAATCTTTGTCTCGCATAAAAAACTCGCAAATTCGCATTGTTTCCGAAGATTTATGCACTAAAAGATAGCGGGACAATAAAGTCTCACGAAAACTATAAAAGTCCTTAGAAGTCATTTTTAGAAATCTCAGACCACAAGAGTGAAACAATTGGCATTTTCCCGAATAAAAGTAGGGGTTTTTGCGTTTTTCATCTAACTTTTGCATTGGACACCCTAAATTTGCATTTTTTGCATACTTCCTTGGTACCAAATTGTAGCAAATTTACTCCTCTATTGAGCCTCCAGTTGCGTTTCAGGAAAATTTGACAAGAAAATATTGCTAGTTTCAGTCGAGTCAACTATGTCAATAAAATTTCTTGAAAATATTCACATAAATCAATTGTGGCTTCGAAATTTGCAAGTTTTTTCGGGCAAGTGATGGCTCATTCGAAAGCCCTTAATGTGAAGAATCTTTTGACTATAAGCATGGATAAACCAGAAATGTAAAAACTATGTCTGAGGAGTGAAACAAAAACGCCTCAAAATCTACTATTTTCGATAATTTTTTGTTTGGCGCCAATTTTCTCTAATACAACAAAATTCAAATTTTGAGGGGCGTGCTATGGTCCTTTAAGAAAACCAATTGGATTAGTGTACACCAAGGGACCGGCCTCAGGTGTACACATGTGAGAAGTGTACACTAATAAGAGTGTACGCTAATGAGAATTTCAATTCACCTTAATTTGCGAGCTGTGCACTAATGAGAGTTTTCGTCAAAATTCCTCACCGTATCTACCTTGATAGGAGCCCATGCTCTGATAAGCGCCCACCCTAACTTCAACTAGTTTGAAATTTGTGTTTTCATTCTCTGTTTAAGCTGTGTAAAAAGTGCCTGCGAGGAACTTAAAAATCTGGCAGCCACTTTTTAAACAGCTCAAAAATTAAATAAAAACTGCAGTTTCAGACAATTTAAAGTTTGAAAAAAAATCGCATGATTTCTCATAAGCGACTATGCACTCCTGTCATAGGAAATACGGTTTTCAATGTAAAAATTAACTGTCAGTAGTATTCTTTATTCAATTAAACCTATCTTTCGATAAAAAATTATTGACCAACAAAAAAATGAGGACTTTTGAAGTCAATAAAAATAAAAAGCCCCACTTCGGAGCTTCAGGCCCTTTAATGTGGCTCAAAAAGCCACACACCGATTAGCCCGGATTGAGATACCAAAATGTTCAAATGAGATAAAACAAAGAAAAAGCAGCTAATTTTCGTAATGAGACAACCAAATTTTCGAAAAAAAATCCCGAAAGTTGGTGGTCTGCACTAAAGAGTGTCCTTTACTGGCTCCACGGACTGGCTCCAAGTGTACACTAATGAGAAGTGTACATTAAGTCCCAAGTCCAATAAAAAATTTCCAGCCACAAATCTCTGAAAAAGCTTTGATAAGAATGCGTTTCCTCTCACTCTGCTTTTCAGTCATTAGAGTGAATGGCAGAGTGAGAGGAAACACATTTTTATTTTTCGAGCTTCTGAGGCAATTTCAGGTCGATATAGGGTGTTTGGAAGCACTTAAAAAAATTTCATTTGGGGAGGGGGGGGGGGTTATACTCCGGTAGCGCTGAGAATTTGAATAAGGCGCTACTTTTTCTCCTTGTTTTACACTCTAACTTTGCTCTCCTCTTTCGACTGACAGAAAATTATGTAGTCGGATTCACGCAGGCTCGTGAAGGCACAACATCTGAGCTGGCTGTTTGATCCATTTTGGAAAATCTCAGAAAGATCAGTGTAATAGGAAAAACCCGCGAAAATAATGCTTCACACTCTTCGCAATTATGTTTATTCTCACACAGAAACAATGGAGCAATACAAGCAATATGATCAGAGCAATGGTCTATTTGGATGCTGAACACCATCAATTAGTCAACGATCATCGGAATGTCGGTTGTCGTGATTCGCGGATCACCCTTATCCATGCTCTTATACAATGCTTGAGCGTCTGTGATCTCCTTGGCATCAGCGGGTGCCTAGAGAGAGAGACGACAGATAAAGACTGATATAATAGACAACAAAAAGACACCTCAATGTAGAGAACAGCCATTTCCTCATTCTTAACCGACGGAATCGTGTGCTCAATAGTCAGAATGCTGGTAGCGTCAGGCTCAAGGAAGGAGTAGACCGGATCATATTCGTAATTACTGCAATCCGTGCTCTTGATCTAGAGAGTCATGATAAACATTTAACGCTTATTTGATTAAGGAGGAAGCAAACCTTGACGGCCAAGCGTTTACCCAGTTCTATTTTCCAGGTGAAGCTTGCCCTCTCCTCCTTTCTTAGCAAAGTGAAGTTTCATCGGCTTTATGAGCAGTCCTAATCTCAATTTTTTCAAAAGTACACAAGCAATAAGAGTTAACCTTCATCGACAACCCTCTTCTTCTTAGCTGGTTCTCACTTTTCTTCTTGCTCTTGTCCTCACTCTTCTTCTTGGTGCTCTTGCTCTTTTCGTTGGCATTCACATCAGTATTGCTGTCGGAGCTGCCACTAGAGTCCTTGTCGTCACTCTTGTCTTTTTCTTCATTACCGACCTTCTTGCTGCCATCATCCTGCTTAGACTTGGTGCTCTTATCTGCAGCCTGAATCTTTTTTTCCGACTTTTCCTTGCTGTCTTCAGGCTTTTCATCAATCTTCTCTTTGGCTTCTCCTGGCTTTTCGTTCAGATCTGAAGCAGAATCCATCAAGAGATACAAAACAAAGAACCGAATATCAAACCCTCTTTCTTCTCTTCCTTGTCAGGCTTCTTCGCCGATTTGTCTTCTTTCAGCCTGTCAGACTTACTCAAGTTATTAGGCTTCAGGTCACGATCCGGCATGACATTCTTTGGAGGCTCCTGCATCTGATTCTTTTTCGGCAAAGCATCTGAACAAATCAAATAATGAACGTTAAAAACACAATTCCAAAACTAACCTTTCTGGTTTGACGCAGGCATGTTAGAAACAGGAGGACCGTTTTTGAAGAGGAAGGCTTGAGCTTTAACTTGCGGCTTCTTCTTTTTCTTGGCACAGATGAGCAGGAATGTAGCAACCAGCAAAGCACTGATTATCTTTGGAGAAAAGAAGAGCAGCGAAGAAATAGCAACACACATTCTCGAAGACAATTTTTGAGCGATGAGATGACACGACTGAACGGTAGCGAGCGAAAAACAAAGAATGATTTTGTACGAGTTAGTTTTTCTATGAATGTTTCTACTCTTGTTAGACCTGTTGCATTCTGACGTTGCGGGAATTCAAAACTTCTATTAAAAGACGGGTAACTAGGATTGTGCGAAAAAATCTGACCAATTGGCAAATCGGCTACTGGCCAACTAAAAGGCTAGATGTCGGTCAAATACCATGCCTTGCTTCCTTCTGTGGCCCGAAAACTAGATATATCGACTAGACGTGGAAAAAAGCAAATTTTATAAACCTCACAAAATTATCAGGACAAAAAATTTACAAGTGAAAATAATCAGTTACCCCTGCATGCAGCAAAAAAGACGTTTAGGGAATCATAGAAGTGCACGTCATGGAAAAGTGCGTATAGCTAGACTATCTGTTAGAATTTTCGGCAGTGCACAGACGGGATGGAGGAACAAGTTATCAGAGCAGGTTTACGAGAGCAAAGAGCTAATACTTGATGAGTACAAAGACTTGACAAGGTTTCTTTTTACTAGTAGTCACAACCTTTACATTTTGATTGCAGTGATCTGTCAATGCACTGCAGTGAAGCCTTGGAAATACTTGAAGGCCAGCACAAAATCCACTTCAAAATTAACTTCCACTGGATGTGGTGTCGAGTATTGAGAAGGAAGGACATGGACATGTCAAATACACGTGTATGGCTGTGCTGGACATCCCTGAAGGAGGGGATAGCGAAATTGTGGCAGGTACTTGACTGGCTTCTCTAACCTTATAAAAAACTAGATACAAAAATGGAAAAGAGTTTTTTCCAGTATTCACTTTAGAAATTCTAAGCAAGAATGACCTTGAACTACATCGAAAAATAAAAAATGGCAATAATAGGTGTTGACAACGGATGTCGAAGCCATTTAGGTCTAATAGCTCTTTGAATTTACACGTTTTCTTCATGAAAGAGATTTCATCTAATCTGAGGTTTTTTACGAAAATCGGAAACGAACTATCGACTTCGATATTCGACTTCCTGCTTCCACCGTAGGCCACCTAAGCGAGCCTTAAAGGGGCATACCAGCGGGTTACACGGCGAATTAAGGCGGGAATCAGCAATTTTTTAAAAAATGTCCATGTTTTCACTCTTTTCTGATATTTATGACTAGAGTTGTCGACTTTTAAGTCGAAAGGTCGAAATTTTTTAAGGTCGATTTTTAGCCTCGGAGCGAAAATCTGATTTTACAACATATACTCAGAATTAAAAGTTGGTATACATTGTAAAATCAGATTTACACTCCGGTGAAAAAATCTGCCTTATAAAAATTTCGGCCTTTCGACTTAAAAGTCGAAAGTCGACAACCCTATTTATAACCTTATCCACCTTCAAAAATGAGGAAGAAAAATTTCGTCGGATCAGGTAGAACGCTCATGGCAAACAGACATGAGAAAAAGAAATCGCTGGTTCCCGCCTTGATTAATCATTTATTTGATCATTTAAATGCGGCATGCCTACGCTAATAACAGGTGGTGCCGGAATTCAAAAAATTTTCATAATTACTAGGGTTGAGTGATGGGTAATTACCCGGGTAATTCTTCGGGTAATTACCCGGGTAATTACCCGGAGAAATACTAAGTATTTCTCCGTAAAGAAAAATCGGAGAAATACTATTTTTTAGTATTTATTGCAGTTAACCTTTGATATTTTTTCTGAAAACTATTTTTTTTCTGCTGCTCTATTCGTATTATAGATAAAAAATTTATTTGTCCAAATTCAAGCCCTTTTCCTGGTGTTGCAATTACTACAATCGAGTTGAAGAAAGAATGCAAATGGGAACCTAACAGTGGTCGGTTTGTGCAAGCTCTGCAATGCTGGCTACAAGTCAGATGCGAAAAGAATGAAGAAACATTTGGAGGTTGGTTCTTATAAAAGTATGAAGCGTTTAGATTTTCTGTTTTTGCTTTAGAATTGCGTCAAAGCAGGAGCCGGGGAGGCAATGTTTACTTTCTAATTATGCAGGAATCACTTCCCGCTTGAGCCATGCTTTTCCTTTACACTACTGGTCTACTTTTTAATGTCAAAGGTTCGACTCCCAGCCATAGTTGTGCATCTCCGAAAAACCACCACCGCCGCCGCCGCCACCGCCGGCGGCGTCGCCAACAACACCGCCGCCGCCGGCGCCGCCGGCGGCGGCGCAAAATCTTGCTAAATTTCACCGCCGCCGCTGCTTTGCCACCACCGCCGCCGCCACCGCCGGCGGCACTTTTTATTTCGCCGCCGCCGCCGGCGCTGCCATCGCCGCCACCGCCGCCGCCAGCTAACGCTTCACTGCCAAAAAAAAATTTCTGTTTATTTATGTTTGTCATAGAATAAAAATTTTTAAGAGAACAGTAAATTCTAAATTATGACATTTTATCATATTTTCGTAAGATGACTATTCAAAACAAGCATTGTTTGGCACTTTGTAATTGGTGGTGCCGCCACCGCCGCCACCGCCGCAGCCACATCGCCGCCACCGCCGCCGCCGCCGCCGCAGCCTATTTACTCCGCCGCACCGCCACCGCCGCCGCCGACCTCATTTTCAGCCGCTGGCGCAGCCGCCGCCGCCGGCGGCACCTTATATTTTGACGCCGCCGCCTGGCGGCGCCGCCGGCGGCGGCGGCGATCCAACTATGCTCCCAGCTGATACATTTTTTCGTTATTTTATTTTTCTGCGATATCTTCTTCATTTTTATGCTGATATCTTTTCAATTTCATGCTGATATCTTTTGAATGTTTTTATTTTACAAGTATAATTGCTTTCTTCATAGAAAATTTTATGGCAATTATGGTCGATAAATATCACAATTGCCACTAACCATTCACTTTTATTAGGATTAACTATAAACTAATCCACCTACCCTACTCAGCCAGAAATTTTTCGGTTTAGGTATCATCCAAGTGTTTTGTGTGATATCCAGATGGTCCGGGTACTATCCAGGGGGTTTGGGTACCATCCATGTGATTTGGGTACCATCCAGGTGGTTTGGGTAAAATCCAGGCGTTTCGGGTAACATCCAGATGGTTTGGGCACTATCCAGGTGATTTGGGTACTATTCAGGTGGTTTGGGTACCATTCAGGTGGTTTGGGTACCATCCAGATGGTTTAGGTATCATCAAATAGTATTTCTCCGCTTTTCGGGTAATTACCCGGAAAGTATCACCCAACCCTAATAATTACTGAACTTCTGCAGGGATTTTTCAACTTGGTTTCTAACAAGACCATACCAAAAATTAAAATTTAGGCTTTGTTCTGTTAGAAACCGAGTTAAAAATAACCCGTACACAAGTTCAATGATTAGGAAAAAAATTTGAATTCCCGGCACCACCTCTTATTAGCGTGGGCATGCCCCTTTAAAAAGGCAATAAATTTCTAAAAAATCTACAGGGTTTCCCAATAATGGCTTGGTTACAATGGCATGTCGATGTCGAAGCAAAGTGGTTACAGTGACGTGTCGAAGTCGAAGTCGATGTCGATGTCGAAGTCTATGTCGATGTCGAAGTAGGCTTTTTAATATAGATTTTGGGAATTCGAAATCGTTCGAATTTTTTTTCTTCTGCTTCGACAAGAGCTAGGTTTTTAACAGTCAAATACAATTATTTTTCACTCATCTGGTGCGGAATTTCATGTGCTATCTTTTGTGCTATAGAATTTTTGAAAAAGGCAATGAAAAAATGTCTAACGAATTGATTTTTCAGAACTACATCGCATTTTTCTTTGCACTTCGACATGGACTTCGACAGGGACTTCGACATGCCTTTATTTTTCTAGTCTTTTATGATTTTCAACACCGGAGAGACTGTATGTCTGAAAGTATATTCTTGTGCAAAATTTCACGCTGAACACGATGGTGGAAAAAAAATTCACAAAGAGTCATTGTATGGTGGTCTGTTGCCCTTGTGAACCGACCAAGTAACGATTTTTGCCTATGCAACTTCAAAGAGATAGACCATGCGAACTTTTTAAGGCTCAAATTGTTTTACCACCTCAAATTATTTTTATACCCTAAAATTTCGATTTTGGGCAAATTATTTTTCACCCCTTAAATTATTTCTTTGGATGTATCGAAAATTTACAGAAATATTTGCTAAAAGGCACATTTGCTTAAAATAATTTCGCTAAAGACACACTTGGTAAAACAAAATTTTGGTAAAGGCCTTTTCTGGTTCCTTTTGTTTCACAGTTATGATGACAATACGGTATTTCGAAAATGCAGGTACGTGGAATCGAACATGTGACCTTAAACATTTACCCCATCACTTTAACCACTGCACTATGAACTCGATTGCATGAAACCCCAAGTGCGTCCACCCTCCAATGCAAGTCATTATTTTGAACATTTTTACCTACTTAACCCACTTGGATAGTATCTAAACCACGTGTATAGTATATTTTCCACCCATATGGGTTCGAACGGCGGTACCCGAAAAAAAGGCATTTTGCATTTTGAAAAATTAAATTTTGACGCTAGTAGCGAATACGCCCCCCCCCCCAACGATTTTCACTTTTTTTACTTTAGTAAAAAGTACCCAAATATATGTCCCAGACCCGGAAAATGTGCGCAAACTCTTCATTAGTCACAACTTCCGTACGCTGGCCTACCCCAAGCCTAAGAGCTAAGCATAAACTTGTTGTTTGCAAGGGTAGTTTACAGCAATTTTTAAAGGTCGGATGCTTGGGGGGGGCTACTAGCGCCACTAGCGCTTCGCTACTAGCGCCAAAATTTTTAAAAATAAAAAAGCCATTTTTCTAACTTAAAATTGTGTGGGGAATTGGGTTTGTTAAGCTCAAAGTTGCGATTTTACACACCCAACTTCGATACCTGGCGTAGATGTCACCTGGCCAGGTGGATGTCTACCTGGATGGCCTGAAAATAAAAAAGTTCATTTAAATAAAATAATCCGTTTTTCCAAACTAAAAATCTGTGAAGAGTTGGGCTTGTTTAGACCAAAAGTGCGATTTTACCTACCCAACCCCAAATCAAGGGTTGTGTACCTGGACAGGCTGATATCCAAGAGTAGGGGCAGATTCACCAAATGACCTGGAAGGTCAAACGTTAGTCTTTTTACATCTAAAATTATGGTAAAAAATGAAGTGTGCACCCAGGTGGATTCGAACCAGCAACATCAGCGGTGGATAACCAAGTGGTCGTCCACTTGGATCAAAAAAAATTCACGTTTTTCAGGATTTGAAACCTATTTTCTGGAGTGATTCGGGCATGCTGAAGATGGTTTGATAGGGGTAAAATGAAGTTTTCTCGGATATTTTTTGAGTATTGAGCAATAATTGATTTTGGTGAAATCAATTATTGCCCAAAACTCAAAAAATACTCGAGAAAACGGCATTTTACTATTATCAAACCATCATCAGCATGCTCGAATTAATCCAAAAAATAGATTTTGGAACATGAAAAACGTAAATTTTTTTTTAGCACCAAGTGGACGACCACTTGGTTTGGTTGCTTCAGACTGAAAAATTTAAAAAGGTCCGCAAATTTACCGAAGGGTGGATTTAACACGAGTGAATATACCGGAGGGTGGATATCCACCTGACCAGGCGGCACCTATCCAAGCTTTCGGAGACCGGAAGGGTTACCACTTTAAAGTGGGTTAGTTGCTCAGGTTATTTCTGAAAACATTGTATGTAGCAGCAGAATGCACCACTGATCAGTAAAGAAGATCAAAAATAAGACACAAAAAATTCTGAAAAAACTTTGACTTTGACTTTCTGTTTCAAACTTTTTTGAAACGCCAGTCAAAGTCAAAGTCAAGGGCAAAGTCATAGTCAAAGTCATGCGTAAACAGCCAAAAGTCAAAGTCAATGTCAAAGGCAAAGTCAAAGTTGACTTGCAGGTTGACTTGCAAGTCAACTTTCTGTGCGTACACACAAAAACTTTGACTTTGCCCTTGACTTTGACTTGCTCTGCGTACACGAGGCATTATGGGTGCAAAGCCTATTTCACACATTTTGCACCGACAATACCAAGAATATTTGGCTGCTTCGCGGCCGAAGACCAGCACATTACCCATTGCAAGG
Source organism: Ditylenchus dipsaci (assembly GCA_004194705.1). Classification (NCBI taxonomy): domain Eukaryota; kingdom Metazoa; phylum Nematoda; class Chromadorea; order Rhabditida; family Anguinidae; genus Ditylenchus; species Ditylenchus dipsaci. Next base: position 63,246 of record SADC01000508.1, read on the forward strand.
GATTGGGGTAAAAAAAACTCAAGGGAACCGAAAAAGGTATTCTTCAAGAAAAACACTCTTTGGAGGGGCTTTTACGTTTGATACTATCCAAGTGGGTTAGGTAGTTAAAAAAGTTCAAAATAATGACTTCTTCTTTAAGATAATAAAATAAAAACAATAAAAAAATATATAAATATGGTGTGGTGACCGATTCTCATTATGGTGACCGATTTCCCATTGTAACCACCTTCGACATCGACATCGACATAGACATCGACATCGACTTCGACATCGACATCGACATGCCATTGTAACCACGGGGTAAAAAAAATCCCAAAACTCTAAATTATTTATTAACAATATGCCAAATACATAATTTTTCAGCCCTTTTCATCATCTTTCGACTGGTGTATAAAATTTATCCGGATTCTTTTCAAAAAGTCAGCATTTGGGGATGGACTGGGTTATTCGGAGTTCTCCCAAAACAACCCAAAGTGATGTTTTTTCGGTGTTTTAGCAATTTTAACGCGTAGAAAACATGTTTTTAGGGCGCGGTCGACCATTTTCGAAAAAAAAAACTGAAAATTCGGTTTTTCGCCTTGGGGGCCAAGGTGAACATTCCCAAAAGGGTTTTGAAGACCCAAAAGATGGAGTTCGAACATATTTTTGTTGACTGGGGCTTACCGCGTAAAGAAACTCTGGTATGCATGCTTTTTCATGCATCCAGAGTCACTTTCTAGTGAATTGTGTCTAACACGGGAAAGGCACGACCACCCGTCGTGTATCATAGTACATTATATACCGATAGCTCTCTTTGAGCTGATCCCGGAGCCGTTCGCAAAATCTGCTACGCGCTAAACTGCACCGAGATATTGGCTTTTGAAAATTAGAAATTTTCGATCTACGACGTATTGCAGATTAGCAGCAATCATGAGCAGGTACGTATGGCGCAGTGGGATGTGTTTACGCTTTTTTTTTGACGAAAGTTCGATTCGCAATCGGTGCAATTTTCAATTTTTAAAATTTTATTTATCGGTCCCTCTGTGGTTTTAATGTTGGCCATCTAGAGAGAAATAAAATCACAGACCAGGGCTTGAACCACAAAGCGGACAAGCAAAAATCGTGTTATTGACATTATATACCAAAAAATATTGTCGTCGAGAAAAACGATCTGTAAAAACAGCATTTAAAAAAACCGCCTACAAAAAGTTTTGATCATTCAAACAGGTGAATTAAATTTAAAAAATTAAAAATTGCACCCATTGGGAATCGAACTTTCGTCATAAAGAAAGAGCGTGAACACCGTAAAAGCCCAAGTGCATTAACCATCGGGATCATACCCAAACCACCTGGATGTTACCTAAATCATGTGAATGGTGCCAAAACCACATGGATAGTATTCTTTGCACTCATCGGGATTCAAACCATCAACCTCTGTTTTGAGAAAATGTGGGTAATTAAAAATTTCTAGTCTGAACCAACCAACCAAACCAAATGGTCGTCCACTTGGATCAATTTTTTTACTTTTTTGGGTTCCAAAACTTGTTTTCTGGACTAATTCGGGTATGCTGAAGATGGTTTAATAATGGTAAAACGACGTTTTCTCGAGTATTTTTTAAGTTTTGGTAAAATCAATTATATCCCAATACTCAAAAATACCCTACAAAACCTTATTTTACTATTATGGAACCGTGTTCAGCATGCCCGAATCAGTCCAGAAAACAGGTTTTGGAACCCGAAAAAGAACCAAATGAACCCAATTTAGAACCCAATCAAAAAGGGCCAATAATAAGAAGATGTTGAACATAGTTTTCAATAATGGGGCCTACCGCATAAATAACTCTGGTATGCATGTTTTTCATGCATCCAGATTCACTTTCGAGTGATTTCCGTCTAAGGTATATGGGTGTGCGCATCTCAACCCCAAGCAACCAAGCCCCCTGCGCCCCTTCGGGGCGCAGGGGGCTTGTTTGGTTAGAGATGCGCTCACTCACTTACCTTAGACATGACTCCGAGAAAAACTCTAAATCATAAAATGCATTTGGAGTTTCCTTTTGCCACGGCCCATGTTAAAAAACATGTGTGATAGTCAGAGTATACGAAAAGTATAAGTTCCATTCCTTTTCCTTCTCTGTACTGCCCTTATTTCCTATAAAAAATTAGAAGGCGCCAATTCAATTTTGAAATTTCGACTAAAAAACCATGAAACCCCTGTGGTTCGAAGGATTCTACACTGCGACCACAAGATTTTTGTGTCTAAACACCATGCTGTAATTTTTTATTGCAAAAAAATTAAAAGGAGGCTCTGTAATATACAGAGCAGTTTAAAAAATCGTGGTGTAGCTGTCTTCATGGTGCAGTGGGTAGATTTTCTTTACAGGCTCGATTCCTTCTACCTGAATTTTTTTATTGTTCTTGATTCTGGGCCAATACCTAAGTATCACAGTAATATATAAGTGGTTCAGTGAATTCAAGTCCAAATTTAAATACTTTTTAGGTGGTAAAATACGATTCGGATCGTTCGAGTACCTTTCAGGGTTTAACTTTCCATCCAGATGATTGGAGCAGTATTCAGGTGGTTAGGTACCATGCAGGTAGTTGGCCCTATCCAGATGAAAGGGGCACTATTTAGGTGACTCAGGCACTATCTGGGTTGTTAAGAAAGTATCTAGATAGTTGGGATACTATCCAGGTGATTTGGATACTATCCAGACGGTTTGCCATTCTTCAAGTTGTTTGGGTGGTTTAAAAAGTTCAAAATAATGACTTTCCTTTCAAGACATAACATAAAAACAATAAAAAAAGGCTGTACCTGAAAACACCCGTCAAAAACATTAAATCTCCCGTCAAAATCATTAAATTCCATTCAAATTTTTAAAACTTCTCGTTCTAGGTGTATACTTTTCATACATATATATATATAATATTATATATATATATATTAATATATATATATATATAATAATATATATATAATTATATATATATATATATATATATATATATAATATATATATATATATATATATATATATAATTATATATATATTATATATATAATATATATATTATATATAATATATATTATATATATATATATATATATATATATATATATATATATAAATTATATATATATATATATATTATATATATATATATTATATATATATAATATATATAATATTTGCATTAGCCAGTAGCCTGCGGCGTGTCAGATATAGGAAACGGGAAATCGTTTTAAGACCAGAAAAAGTGCTAGCTTTCATTGTAAATTGCTAGCTATTGTAAAACCAATTACACCAATCGATCCTCCACGGGCAGCGCTACAAACGTATAGGCTCACTTTTTTGTATAGAAGAAAGCTTGTTCCCAGCCTCTCAAAGTGCACCAGGTCAGTTAGATTCAACCAGGTTGGATTCATAGGCTGACACGCCGTGACTGAATCTCTAGTTTCTGATAAGCTATCAACTAGGTCGATAAATTTTGAAAAGTGGAGAACAATTCATTTAAAAAAGGTGTAGTTTTGAAAAACTCAATTTTCTCCTGTTTTTCAAATTGTATCAAGCTAGTAATAGCTTTCAGAAACTAGAGATTCAGGGCTACATGCTAATGCAAAAAAATAAAAAATTTGAAAAGTATACACTGAGAGGAGAATTTTTAAAAATTTGACGGAGAATTTAATGATTTTGACGGGTGTTTTCGATTTGAGCCTAAAAAATATGTTTAAAATGACCAAGTGCACCCCCCTCTAAGTGCACCTTTACAGAACGCAGAAACGTTGAAACTCGCAAAGCTGCAGGATCTAAAAGACTTCAACATCCAGCTTCCGACCTTCATTGCGATCAGCCTATCACGACGTACATTAACACCTATCACGTCGTACATTAACCAACAAAAAACCGAGGCAGCTTGGTAAAAAGAACAAAGAAAGTAGATGAAAAATATATAATAAGCTGCCAATTTATCTAGTCGGGTAAAAACCCAACTCGTATCAATCCCGACTCGCATGTCCCAACTCGTATCAATTCCAACTCGTCTTAATGCCAACTCGTATCAATCCATCTCGTCTCAATTTTTTCTCGTCCTTATTTTAACTCGTCCTCGTCTAAGACGTACATGATTAAAGTTTTTAGTTTTACTTCGAATCCATGCTTTATTTATTGGTGGGAGCCTTTTCTGAAGAAATTATGTCCTGAGTGATCTATTTCTGTTTTCATTATTATCTAGGAGTATGAGTTCTAATTTTTCAGATGGCAGCGATCAATTTCACATACTAGCAGCGTATAGGGTATAAAAAGTTGGCAGTCACGCAAGCAGATGACCCAGTATGTGCTATACGTGGTCCAGCATCTACAATGGCTTGAAAGTTGTTCGCTAGGATCGCTGGAAGAAAGAAAAAGTGCCATGTGGAGAAAATCCTCTGCCGATACTGATAGCAAATCGAAGTGAAGATGTGTGGATAGACTCTGAGCCCAGCGAAAGACATTCTGCAGCAAAAAAGAAAAGCGAGGTAAGTTTTGCCGTATATTGAATTTCCTAGCAACCTTTTCATATTCTTAAGGTCCAAGGATCGGTGTTATAAGAAGTATGCAGGCAGAGCTGACTAGTGGACAAACAAAAATATCACTTCCGCCGTCGTAAGAACTGAAAAAAAGCTCATCCACCAGTTTTCAGACAAGTCTAAAGGTATATTTTGGCTATGGTCGGGTTTCGAAAAATCGCCATCCGCAATAACTGTCATCAAATCAGAGTTTCCGGGGCGCGCGATAGTCAAATACTTTTCACTGGGACTAGTTAGGAAATAGGATTAAACAAGTTCAAATAAGACGAGAAAAATTGAGACGAGTTGGAATTGATACGAGTTGGGATGGGACGAGATGAGATTGAGACGAGTTGGGATGAGACGAGTTGGGACATGCGAGTTGGGATTGATACGAGTTGGGTGTCGTTCATCTAGTCGGTGTATCCGGTCAGTTATTTTATACAGTTGTGTTCACACTTTAAAAGAAAATAAGCACATCAATTAACTTCAAATTTTTTTTTTAGAATGCGACTTCGGCGTAGTCTCTCTCCTCAATTTGGACGCTCCCCATTTCAGACAGCCAGTGCACAGCTAAGGCAGGTGAACATTATTGGCTTTTGCTGTAGAAGACCAAAAGGATGGATTAGTGCGGAAGTGGAGGTCAATGAACTGGGTATTTTACCTGGTAATCCATTAATAAAACAAGATTTTACATTTTGCCATAATTTAGGTGAAACAGTAAGGATATCTCTTACAATAGAAAATACAGTCAAAAGGAGAATGCAAGAAACATTTGGGTGCACATCAGTGCACACTCCTATCCTTTGCCAGCAGCTAGACTTTAGGGCAGGAAATCGGCTGGACCACCGGTTAGTAGATCAAAAGTCATTGACCACTGCAGTTCACAGTTGCGGCACATGCAAAGCTAATTTGGCCAAAGGGCTGAAACCAAACTAATTGACTTTCCGGTGCCTGATGGACTGCCTCCCACATCAGCTAGAGCTAATGGTCTGGTGGTTTTCAGCTATTTCTTTAGACTAGACATGAACACTTTGATGTGATTGTGCCGGTAGTTATTGGCTCTAAGAAAACTCTGATTACCGAGTCGAATTGAAAAAGTTTGATGATTGTTTTGTTTTGATAAAGTATTTGATAAAAAGCATAGTGGATAACCCAAACTAAAAAAAAACGAGAAATTTCTAACCACGGGCTGAATAAAATGCATAGGACACTTTAGAACACTTTAAAATGCATTTAAAATACAAGTGGTCCAGAAGAGCAGCTAACTACCATAAAGTGAATTTTAAGTTTTTTTGAACATCGCGTTCAGCGTAAAGTTCTTGTCACCGAAATTTCGCGATTTTGCCCTGGTCCTCTGCGGTTTGAAAAATCTGGCCTTTGCCTTGGTCCCCCCTGTTGATCTTTTATTTTTGCTTTATTTTAACCAATTTTATTTTTCTTTTCGGCGACACACTAACATTTATAAATTTTCACGAGTTGTTCAACAATTTTCTGAAATATTCTGATTTCTTGCACGACAGTTCTGACGAAAAACGGCTTCAGCAATGTACGAGGCGAGCAAATTATCACTGTTTCCATGGAGGCGCTTGATCTTATGTTTCATATGAGCCCAAAATCCTTCTCAATTTTTGGTATGCACACGCAATGGAATTTATTATTGCATTTATTGCAAAAATTTAAAAAAAATCAACGGGACCAAGGCAAAAAATGGGACCTACTGTCGTATAGGGCCAAAAGTCTTTATATAGTGTCAGTAGAGCTGTAATCGCAGGTGCGATTAATCGCAAATCGCACCAAATTGGCAAAAAATAATCGCATCGCATAATCGCATACATGCTTTTGGATAATCGCAAATCACAATTTGAGAAATTGCACGATTAATCGCAAATTTTGCTATACTGAACAATTTACCAGTAAAATTATTTTTTAGTGATGGATGTTACTTTTGTCTCACCGCAAAACACTTGTGATCTTCGCGCAATATAATCTTTTCAATATTTGTTTGATATTTGTTTGAATTTGTTTCTTACCGCAAATACTCTTTCCAACCGCAGATTCTTTTAGTCAGAGAATAACTTATATCGCTTAAAATCCCACCCAGAGTGATCAGAAGCACTGAAAGATGGTTTTTTGTGGTTAACCAAAAGGGGAAGTAAACTTTTCGCGAGAACTTGATTTCACGCATCAGAATGCAAATTTAATTGGCTCAATCGCTGAGAATCTAACTCTGACCCATTCTCAACACCTTAAAGCATCTTAAAGGGCATGCCCGTACTCCCGTATGCCCGACACGGTGAAACTTGAATTTCCAAAGGCGGGGGGGGGGGGGGGGGGGGTGTACCACTTTAATGCGTGAGACCAAAAAAATTCAAATTAAAAATTCAGTCTCTTTGTAAATGCTGTCGTGTATTAGACGTGTGCTGTGCAATTATTTGTCTTGCTTGCCTAGCTTATATCTGCTCCCGTGTGCTAACATAGTTAATTTATACAGTGATCGATTTTAGCTAAAGAAGCGGCAAAAAAAACTTTTGCTCGAGTTCGAGTCTGGCACGAGGCAAAAGTTTTTTTCTTTTTTATGACTGTAACTAGTCATCCTGGAAGTTTTGGACCATGAGAAGCACGAGAAAAGCACTAAAAACACCGAAAAGTACCAAAAAGACAAAAGAAGCAAAGAGATAAAGAATTTTAACTATTTTTAACTGGATTTGTGTTTCAGTTAATTATAACTAAAATTTCGTCACTGAGCATTATAAAAATGAAAGCTCTGACACAATTTCGAAAAGTACCGTTACGCCCCTGAATTGGACCAGGGCAAATTTTCCGAAAAAAATGTTGTTTCCAAACTTTGATCTCATGTGTTTGATCTCTTTTGATCTCATGTGTGTCTTCTCTATTTTAAAGGGCATTGCCGTCTCCGACAACGGCTGTCCCCCGCCAATTCAAATTTTTTTTATCATTGAAATTCTGTTCGGATTTTACAATTGGTTTCTAACAAAACTATACCTGAAATTAAATTCTAGGGCTTGTTTTGTTAGAAACAAGCTGAAAAATCGTACAGAAGTTGAATGATTAGGGAAAAAATTTGAATTGGCGGGGACAATTCAAAATAGGTGGCAATGGCCCTTTAAAATCAGAAGTTATGCATAAGACTCAGCCGTGAGATTTTTTCGAAAAAATCTGCTTAAACTGTCCTACTGCTTAAACTGTCCTAAGGAACTAATAATACTGCAAAAAATCATAAAAAATAGTTTAAAAGCAGCACAGATTGATGTTTGAAAAGCATCAGATTGCGACATCAGATAAGTTCAGCTGACAGCACAGAGGCCTGAGTTCAGACCGTATATTAGTTTCTAACGGTACACGACAAAATTTGCCCCGACAAAATTTGCCGACATAATTTTCCCCGCATTCTTAGTACATTTATTGACGCGTGGTACTTTTACTTGCATCAGATATACTTTTTTGCCTCAGATTTACTTTTCTGCATCAGATATATTTTTGCATCAGATTTACTTTTTTGCATTAGAAATACTTCTTTGTGCATCAGATATAACTTATTCTGCATAATATTCACTTATTTTGCATTTGTTATGCATTTTCCTTACCTCAACGCACGAAAAAAACCGCCTCAAACTATCAAACTTTTCAAACTTTATTAATAACCCTGACAGCCTAAAGCACCCTAAACACCCCAACCATTCCAAACTAATAAAAAAGTATTCATTTATTTTTGCATTTTTTATGCATTTTCCTTACCTCAACGCACAAAAAAACCCCCCAAAACATTGGCGGTGTTTATAGTCGAGTTGACCCCTCAACTTTTAGGGGTCAACTTTTCACAAAAGTGTAAAATATTAATTTTTTGATGAGAAAGTGCCAATCTGATATTTATGACCCTCAACTTTTGAGCTCTACAAGATGGCTTTAAAAAATTTGACATCTTGTCTCTACAAAATTTCACAAAAGTTGACCCTAAGTTGACCCCAGTTGACCCCTCAACTTTTTTTACCCACCGATTTTTCTGCGTCAAATTTTTATAAATCACTCGGAAAAACTGCCTATATTTTCGTGTAGAGCTCAAAAAGTTGCCCTCGGGTCATAAACATCAAAAGAAAAACAACGATAAATATTGACATTTTTCGAATTTAAGAAAAAGTTGACCCTAAAAGTTGACCCCGACTATAAACAGGGCCATTCCGAACTTTCAAAAAAAATTTGAACAGCCCAACCACCCTAAAACACCTTAAGCCATTCCAACTTTTCAAAAAAAAACCTTGAACAGCCCAATCACCCTAAACACACTTAAGGAGGGGGAAAAGCCATTTAGGTTTGAAAAAGTGGCTTCCATGGCGCAGTGCGTAAGCGTTTGCGATTTTTGCCCCAAAATGGTGTTGCAGGTTCGATCCCACGTGTGCATGCTATTTTTTTTGGCTTGTTTGACTGGTTCTAGGGGTAATTTGGGTCGCTGATTCGAATCTGGCGTCAAAAAAGTCTAATTACCTCTAAAACTGGCCAAACAAACCAATTAATAGCATGCCACCACGTGGATCGAACCTGCAACACCATTTTGGGCCAAAAACGCAAACGCTTACGCACTGCGCTTTGAAGCCACTTTTTCGAACCTGAATGGCTTTTCCCCTCCTTTAAGCCATTCCAAACTAGAGCGAAAAAACCTTTGAATACTTTAAACCATCGCAGAAAATCCTTCAATTATCTCAAACTGCCCTGAACGCATCAAACCACTTTGCACTATTCTATAATAACTGCGGTAAACTGAAGGGTAGTGAACCGACCACACGTGGAACAAGTCATCTGAAGAGAGTGAATCACTTGTAAAACAATATTTACATAGTTATTCAGAATCCCTAAACTTCAATACAACTATTGGAACTACATACATCCACTGAGTCAAGTAAACTTAAAGAGCTCCATGATCAAAGTCGAATGCAAGCGATTATAGGTACTTTAGATTATTGAGGCGTATAACTCGCTAGAACTAAGGCACGGCGTCGGTACTCGGTGGCTTCAGGTCACACCCTTCCATTATCTGAGACGCTCTTACCACACACATATACAAAAGCCGTTCGGGTACCTTTCGGCTAAAATCTTGGCACAATTCGAAGGTGTGACAGAGCTACAAAGTACTTCCGCTTGAACAACACGCAACGACAAACGAAATATAAATTAAGACGACACTTTATTACAAAACAAACCATAACGACGGAACGGATAATACATGCAAAATGTGATTAAACCTTTGCCTTCATGAGGGTACATTCAACCAGAGTCACTATGCGGTACACGACAATACCGCGGCGACAAAGACGCCTACGACAAAAGCCGCCTACGACAAACATACGCCGCGACAAAACACGCGGGACAAAACACCGCCTACGACAAACACCGCCTGACATAACACCGCCTACGACAAAACACCGCCGTATAATTAACTACGAATCTGAGCTGGGGCATTGCAGCCTGATGGATCTTCGTAGAACAGCTCGTTTCCAATAGATTCGTGGAATCTTACAAGGATAACAAGGGGTGAGAACAGGACTACAACTATGCTGGTTATATTTTTTGATACGAGAATAAATTCATAGATGACTGATTTTAGAGCTCACATCGAAAA